>LPNX011059647.1:345763-405751 GCA_001517045.1 Pseudotsuga menziesii | reverse complement strand
AATTTTTGATTGTGCTTGTTTTTCAATCAATGCATGAAAGTCTTTGAATGTTTGAAATGCTTCTGATTTTGTCTTTAAACAGTATGTCCAGCACATTCTTGTTTAGTCATCAACAAACGTCATAAAATACTTGTTCCCATTTGCTGAAGGAGTTGGCATTGGGCCACACAAATGAGAATGTACTAACTCTAATTTCCTACTTGCTCTGAAATCAGATTCATGGAATGGAAGCTTACTATGTTTCCCTAAAATGCATGCATCACATTTATTCTTCTCTTTAGGAATGGTGGGAAAGCCAAATACACCATTCTTTCTCAACAAATGAAGAGTGTTATAATTTAGATGACCAAATCTTGCATGCCACAATGAACTAGATGACATATTACCTTCTCCATGCTGAGAGAGGTAGGCATAGTTCTAAAATCTTGCGGATGAACCCTTGAGCTTCAGCAGCTTTCCATCTTCGTATCGAGTCATGATGACTTGGTTGTGAGAGGACTTTCTTATTTCAACAATTCCATCAAACATGTGGATGGAATGGCCTTCCTGTCGAATCTCCACCAAGGACAGCAGACTTCTCTGCAACTCTGGAAGATAGAGAACGTTCTTCAACAAGAAATCAGGGAATCCAGGCATCTTCAGTCGAATGGTGCCCATTCCCTTTGGTTTAATACTTGACTTATCTGCAAAGTAAACTATGCCATCTATTGTTTCATTTAGTTCTTCAAAACAGTCTTTTCTAAATGTCATATGTGATGTTGCACCAGTATCAAGCAGCCAACAATCTTTATAAGATGAAAGAGAAGTCATTTCATTAATTCCAAGATTACAATTTGCAACAATACAATGAGTAGAATCAGAGGATTTACTAGCATCTTGGTCATCTTTCTTCTGGTTATGCTTGTCTTTGATGGAGTCCCATGAAGCCCAACACTGATCTGATGTGTGCCGAGTCTTTCCACAACGCTTGCGCTTTGATCTTTTTTTGGAGTTGTTTCTGCCCCCTCTGCCTCTCTTGCTGCAATCTCCCTTGGAAGGGTCTTTGGATTGGTCTTTGCTAGCTAGGGAAGCACCAATACTAGATGCCAATGAGTGCATCTTTACAACTGTTAGTGTAATTTACAATAATGAACTTGATATGAAAAAGAGAAATAGAAAAAATAATAATAACCTTGCAGGTCTACAGTCTCTGCCAAGGTGAATACAATGCAAGCTTCAGGTGAGCATACACAAGCTTCTTTAGTATACAAAATATATCAATCACAAGCTTAAGATATACAACAGCATTCCTTTTTATACAATATGTGGAGGCACCAGAAGCTAATATATTAGTGTGCAAATGATATAAGTGCACAAAAATCAAGCACCGGACTATATACCCTGCAAAATCAAGTGATTAGTAGCAGCAATTATCAACAGCAATTGTCTGGATTGCAGCAACAATCTTCACATTCAGCTCCACGCAGCTCCACTCAGGCAGCTCTTCAACTTGGTCGCAGATGTGATATGCTGATAGGTATTATGCAGTCTTCAATATATGATATCAATCACACATAAGAATGTCTCAAATCTCAGCATCCATTACACAGTCTCAAATCGCAGCATGCATTATATCAGTCTGGCAGCATACATTATATCGGCAGCATACATTATATCATTCTTCATTATATCAATTTGGAACTAGGGAAAAACTAGGGTTTTATGCGCTTTAATTCAAATTTACAGCATCCATGGTCCCATTCCACCCATCATCCTTCACGCATATGAGAGAAGTCACTCGTCTTTACATCTATATCAAAGTTTCAATACAGAAGCCAGGTCACCGGCCTCTTTCAAACAATAGAAATTAGGGCACAAATTAGGTTTTATGCACTTCACCAGAAAAACACAGCATCATCTCACAACTTCCATCTTGAACATGAAGGGGATATGACACAACCTGAACGCTTCTTTAGAAGACGTAGCCACAGTCTCTCTCACAACGTACCAGCAATCTAAATGAACATGTTTACAAATTCCACGCAGTTCCACTCAAAGGTGTGAACGGTCTTCAGTCACCAGGATTCAAAGGATTCATAGCAGCAAGACTTTCACTCTTCAGGCAAACGAAAACACACAATAGCAATTCGCCAGACCGAGAATCACATCCACTTCAGAACTCATTAAATACATAGCAGTCACAGTGATCATAGCTCATACAAAAACAATCTCAGTCTCATACATCAACAATACTTCTTATAGCCTTCTCCATGCAATATATATTATCATTCTTCAACACATATCAATTATTCAACTGCAAATATACCTTCACGCAGGCTCTGGCTGAGTATATGTAAGATATCGTCTCTCACACAAATCACAGCTTCAACTTCAACACGCAGTCTTTCCAAATACACGTTTGTTTCTTTATTATGCAATTCTGTCTTAGCTGACAGTTCACCGCTTATCTCCAATACTCGCTTGCCCTCTTCCACTTGAATCTTAACGTCATCCTTCGAAAGACCCGGGATGTCGGCCTTTATGATATGAGACGTTGGCGTCTCTTTCCAGTTAGCCTGAATGTGGGTATTCTTTACAACATTGGGTTGCCAGTTGGAGGCCAACTAGTCCACCAAATCAGAGAAATCCAACGTATCCGTCAGGAACAAAGCATTCGCCCTTCGACTTTCAGGAAATGGAAATGGTGTCAACGCCATGGTCGACCTTGATTCTTGATCATTGAAAATGATAATGAATGAATTCCTACAAATTTACTTTGCTGGTATGAATACACAGGAAGCATGAAGGAAATCTCATGGAGGAAATCTGAGAAATACAACCAGCAAGAGAGTGGGAGCAGTGATGCAGGCAACAATAGCGAATGGTCTTACACACTCAACGCAATTCCAATTGCACCCAGGTTCAACGGATTAGGGTTTCTTCAGCACACAAACTCAATCATGAAGGAATTTTAAGGCAGACAATGCATGCCGACTGGCAGACTGATGGAGCAGTCTGGCAATTGACTGGCAAACAGAATGCGAGGAATGGGCAGAAATGCAGCAGGAGTTATGGCAGCCAGCCCTGCTCTGATACCACTTGTTAGGTATAACTCCCGATTCAATGTATTACATAGCCAAATGCAAATATTTATACATTACAATGTGGCGGTTGAGAACTAGCCGTTTCATCTTCCTATGCATCTATTCATATTCCTATTTATTATTTATTTACAATAATCCCTAACGGATTATATTCTAACAAAAAGGTCCCTCAACTTTGTGCACTCACCCTTTTGTCGTCATTGGCTAAATTATGAATTGTAGATTTTTTAGATTCTCTCCTTAATTTCTTGTCTTTTATCTTTAGCATTATTTTATTTCTTTTAGGAAAAAAACTGGAAACTTCTTCTTTCCTGAATTTTCTATTGCTTTCCTACTTTTAAATACATTCATGGTTTTCATTTGCTCTCCTTCTTTTCAGCTTGTTTCCTACTATTCATTGCCTTATCTAGTTTCCTTGGGGTAGACAACTCATAAGGGTCCACCTAATCTTGTATGTTCGCTCTTATTCTACCCAAGCATTTACAACTCATCAAACACCTAATTAGTAATTAGGTATTCAAAACTATGAACTACATTCTTCTCCATGGTTTCATTTAATTAAACTAGATAACCATAGACCAAAATTAATTCTTATTTAATTTATTTAATTTCTAGTTGAAGCTATGGGAATTGAATGGGTTAAAGCGATGATCATAGAACCTCTAAAGTGGGAACATTGCAGATTCATTTTAAATATCAAGAAACACTTTTTATGTCTGAAAAAAAAAACCACAACATTCTAAACAAGAACAACAAAATGAATTCCGTGAGTGCCAACAACAGCTTGAGCAGAAAGCGATTAAAAGGTAAGGGCCATAGATGTGAGGCGATTTCATATAGGCCGATCCCATATGTATGTGTGGGAAAGGCACAATCTACATGTTCGCATGCAAGGATGGAAATGAATGCAATTAAAAAAACCATTCTCTGTAGTAACCCAGAATTTGGTTAGTTGCTAGTCTACACTAAATACTAAGTTCCAATGAGTAAATCCAAGGTATGATCAAAGATCTTGATTACTATGAGACTGCAAGCATTAAGATGAGTTGGTCACTGTGCATGGGCATGTGTTGTGATGCCAATAGAACCACTGGTAGGTTATCTTGCAAGTTCTTATTCCTTAAACAGTTTCTCTTAGATCTAAACCAACGATCTTCCAACTAGCTTCATTGAACCAATCTATCCTATGAAGTCATTCAGTTTACCTAAATTTGCTAAGAGATTGCGATAGTCTATGTGATTAGAGCTAAGGATATTAAGACCGCCAAATCATATATGTATCAAGGAAATCGGACCGTCTACATTATTGATTTTCCAAGTTGAAGAGGCAATATTTCAATTTTGTCTCCAAGTACTTCTAATTTCTCAATTGTTTTTGAAAGGAAAACCGCTAGCTTTGTCTAATATAATCTCTCAAATGAATTATTAGATTTGTGGTGGTTTCATAAATTAGTTGATCTATTAGTTCTAGAATCTATAGTAAAAGAATGATCTATTATAGCACTATGAATAAGATCTCCAAGATATTACAACATACTATATCTTTGCAATAAATCATTGTCATTTGCTTAAAAATAAATTAATTCCATTGATATTTATGTAAATTTTAAACAATTGATTCTGTTTCATTTTTTTTTACACCATATGAAAGTGCTTTCATCCTCTTACAAGGCAAACCATTTTATTATACTTTGTAAGAAAACCCTTTGACATCTCTTTTCTATTGCATTGAACAACAATTTCATTTAAAACTTAGGGAAGCTCTTCTCTTTTACTTTATAAATATCCATGGAGCATATTTCTTATGTTAAACTAAGAAGTTATGGACAATCACCATAGATTCATTCATGACTTTAGGACTAAAAAAATTTAGCTTAGGAAATGTAGAATTTAGATGTTGTTTTAGTTTTAGTTTGCATGCTATAGAAAACACTTCACTTTCATATGTCCTTTGTGATTTTTAACTTGTTTTCATTATACTCTGAACTTGTTGAAACTTGGGTTTTGTTCGTCGTCTCCAGATATCGAAGTGACTAAATTATAACATAACTCTATAAATCGAACTCTGGAAGTGACTAAATTATAACATAACTCTATAAGTCGAAACTTGGGTTTTGTTCAGTCTCTCAAGAGGTGTAAGAGACTAAATTACAACAGAACCCAGTTTTTGGACTATTACCTCCATTAACATTTCTTTTAATTCCATTACAACTTTTCTTCTCAAGTCCCACGATAGGTATTACATCACATCTAGATCGTATACCAGTCATAAGCACCTACCGATTAGGATGGTATCGCAGTGACACAATGGGTTAACTCATCTAGATGGTAGACGAGTGACGAGGATCTACCAATTTGGATGACAATGTTTGTTTTATTTGTATTCAAATTTGGTTGATTTGCATGACTTTGCATTGATTTCTAGTACTGGTTTGCTTGCGCGAGTTTCCAGAGTTTTAACGTTCGGGGTTACACTGAATGTAACCCTAGTTTTACTTTCTCTGATTAAGATATCACATACGCCAAAAAGTATTTCAGCGACGGGAATCCAATCTCCGATTGTTTAAATTTCGTGTGAACCTGACCAAGCTCGCTGCACGTGTCGTTATAGTCAAAGTCAAGTAAATAATCCTGACCAGGCTCGCTGCACGTGAAGCATGATATTGACCGCATGAATTTATTTTCTTGTTTTCTAGAAGCAGCAAATGATGCCAATTGCCCATGTTATTTGTCTTTGTCTTTGAATGTTCAACCCAGAATACCTTTGAAAGGCTGGTTGAATTGAGACTATAAAAATATCTGTAATATTTTGATCAATGATCTGATCTATTTGATTTTAAAATTAAGTACACCATCTCTGTAATCTTTTCACGCGTTTTCTTTTATACGATCTCAAATTTCAAGATTAAAATGCTCGGCAAAAGCTTTTGACGCGTCTGAAAACTGGATTGCATTTTCATTTATATAGAGGTACCCACGTTTCCTGGGGAGTTTTGGCAGTTCTTATCCAGGTTTGGATTCAGAGGCCCAATTGAATTTTGAAATGGACGCAGGTCATGAGGTTGTGGAAGAAGCAATCAGTGCAATTTCATTGTTCTGTGTGGATGATATATCTAACAGAACTAGTTTCATGAGGCCTTCTGTGCTCGAAACCCTAGAATGGGTGTTGGCAAACAGCACACTGGAGGCCAGAGTGAACGCAGCATCTATTGTGGAAAAATTGGCAAACGATAGAATTTCTGCGACAGAAATTGGAACGAGAGAAGGAATCACAGATGGACTGCTGAAGCTGTTAGGAGAAAATATATATTCTTCGGCCATTAAGGCCAGCCTGAAGGCATTATTTCATCTCTGTGACGTGATTAAAAATAGAGCGAAGATAGCCAAAGCAGGTGTCGTTCCTCGTTTGATTGAGCTTCTTCCTAGTGCAGACACAACAATCTCAGAGCAATCCTTGGCGCTTTTGGAGGTGCTTTCGACAGTTTCAGAAGGCAGGTCTGCCATACTGGGCCATGCCCTAGCCGTGCCGAGTATTGTTAGAAGCTTGCTGGCGGTGTCTGATACTGGAACTAATTACGCAGCTGGGATTCTATTGAAAGTCTGCTCCAATTCTCCAGAAGAAGAGCTAGTGATAGAAGTTGTGCGGATGGGAGCCCTTGAGAGACTACTTTTTCTGTTGCAGATGCAGGACTGTTCTCCAAGGACGAAGCAGAAAGTAAATGAGCTCATTAGGTTCCTTTCTTCCCATGCACCATAATAGCTTATGCAACGTTTCTTCTATTTTCTAGCTATAGTTAATATTGCAATACCGTATTTCTTATGATAGTTAATTTCCTAACACAGTATCCCTTAAAACACATTGGAAGGTCAATCTGGTATCGTTCGTAGATAAGATGTTTCAAGGTTTGTTTATATATATATATATGATGTACTGATAATAATTGAACAAAAATACTATAGCTTATCTTTGGGCCCAAATTTTCTGCAGCAGAGGTTCAATTGGTGCCATATCTCTGATACGGTTAATATTCAAGCATTTCCTACTCGATGCAATATTGATATTGCCAACTATAAAATATATTTTCCTATATTGGTATTGCAAATTTATTATGAAGTCTGGATTTCATCGTAATAAATTGTGTCATGTTTTTTTTTGTGTAATAGGTTTGAAAATAAAATTATAAAGCAAAGGAAGATTTCTTTTTTAATTTGAAAAATACTTTTTATATTGACATAAATTGTAATATTATATAGAATGCCTAATTAAATAGTTAACATTGTACTATTTATGCATTTCCTATTTTATCTTTTTATGGAAGGGCAGAAGTTTTAGGAGAAATAAAATTAAAATATATATAGTAAGATCCAATTCTATAATATTTTTTATTAAGATAGTTCTTTTGGTTAATAATGGATAGTAGACCAAGTATCTTTTCAGAGAGGAAGAAAGGAAGAAATTGAGCTACTTTCATGTTCAAATATATTTGGTTAATAATGGATGGTAGACATTATCTTCTTAAAGAGGAATAAAGAAAGAGGAGTAAAGGAAGAAAGTCAGCTACTTTTATGCTCAAATACATTTGTGCCTTTGAGATATCAAATTACAAATAAAGATTCAAACAATGCCACAAAACCAAAAAGTATTTTAGCATAAAGGAGTGGCCATCTCTAAATAAAGTGTGTGGAGTAGCCATTTCCAAATAAAGCATCTCTCCAATAGAGCTTATTAAGGAACATATCGAGATGTTATTCCTCCCCAAAACTCCAACTATTTTAGGCAAATCTATAGTGCCAAAAAATGTGCTTAACCGTCTTCGGTCTTTGACACCCTTGGCACAGAACATCCAAAAGGAAAATATTACCCAACCAAGACTTGCAAAAGAGCCCTTGAAAAATTACTAGCGAAGGAAACACATACAACTTATAGCAAAGCCGCTCCAACCAAACATTATGTAATCTATGACCCCACCAAGCCTCTGGATCTAATGATACCCATTTGGCATTGAAAGTTTGTCAAAGTGCCATTTCCAATCACTTAGGAAAAGCCGAAGCATCGCAATGCTCATCTTAAACATATCAAACTATGGAAGGAAGAAGTACAACCCCATGATTGAGAGGTGAACCAAGACCAACAACCCAAAATTTTGAGAAAGTAGCCTCCACTCCTTCCATGGTTGGGCCTCAAAGTCCCAACGGTATCTCCATTGCAAAATACCCTTCTGACTCAATGTAAACGCCTAAAACCATGTCAATTCTACAATACAAACTCCCTGATATAGTCAATTCCATAGAAGATGGGAGGAAATGTCAATTCTATTGCATTCTCACTACCAACAAACCAATATAGACATCGATTTCCAAACCCCACAAATACTTCTGAAGTGAATTCAATCGCCAACCTAAAACAAAGAGTGTAAAGAAATGATGTTGCATAAGCTAAACCTACCACATGACCCGCCAAAAGGTTTTGACAACATAATATAATTCTTAAAGAAACCCTAGAAACGTGTTGAACTTGGCAAGACAGTGTACCACCGACTTGGAAGCCAAAACACTACCTTGCACAACCACATCAATAAAGCCTAGAAATCCCTCACCCTTAGGGACTATGAAAACATCCCATGCAGCTAAGGTCATACCTATACCCTTGATATGCTTCAACCAAAGAAAGGATCTCAAAATATGCTCAAAGTTGTCTAAACTAATCTCTGATGGAAAACAAATAATACACATAATACACATGTGTGAGGACCGGAGAATGCGCACAACAACAATCAACATCATTGTGAAGAGGAAATCCTTATGATACCATACATGTAGCTTGTGTTGCATAGTTTAAAGGAAACAAACGGACATAAATACTAGAGATTTAAGCCTTTCCCAAACAAAACACTGAGGTATGGCACAATCACCTCTCGGTCAATAAAAGAACAAGCCTCAATAACCCAAGCAATAATTTGATCGTCATGAGCAATATTTTAAATCAGATAAGATGTATACAAGCACAAAACTTAACTTGTGGCAAGTGAATACCGATATGTCACAAATTAAGTGCATCAAATAAGTAATAAGTTATTTGTTACTTACTCTTCATCATTCATTGTATCACTAGTTTTTTATTCCTTAGGACATGTTATCACTAGATTCTTTTAGTTAAACTTGTTTTTTTCCATGAAGCTCCTTATCCATGCATTAGCTACTAATTCTCCATGCATCAACTACGTGCTATTTTTATATTCTTTTTTTTTATTTTGTAATTGTTTAGTGCCATAATATCTATCTTAAGAATACTCTTGTCTCAACCTTGTGCAATCATGAAATAGCATAGGTGCTAGTCCACCCCAAATTCTAAGATATAAAAACCTATCAATGTAAAAATAAAATTAACCAAACAATTATAAAAGTAAATAATTTAATTAACCTCTATTTTTCTATGAAGTATATATATATATATATATATATATATATATATATATATATATATATAATCCTAATTTGTTTGTAAAAATTTAATCTAATTCATTTTATCCCCAAATTTAAAAAAAAAACACTTCTATTATATTACCCCAATTAAACTAGCAACAACCATATTGCTAAGATTAATATGTTTGAAATAAGCCCAACTGCATATATTTGACACATTGATAATGCCTTTTTTCCTAAGGAATGTGTCAATTACTTGTATCTAATAGTTAAGATAATATAGCAACGACTTAATTTATGGTTGTTAAGCTCATAGTTGAAGTTAAGCTCACAGTTAAGTTATCTTGTCTCTTAGCCTCCAAATGGAGTTAAACTAATCCTTATGCACATTAACTACTCGCAAGTGCGAGATGGAGTTCAATTGTGGTGTGAGATGCACATTACCTAAGTGATTGTTCTGGGTGTGTGGTTTCAGTGCAATGAAGGGTCAGATTAAGAGATGAAGTTCATCTAAATTTATTTTTTAATAGCTGTATCACTATTGGAATATTCAAATAGTTATCGAATATAATTGAAATTAGAGTTGAAGTTAAGCTAATACTTATAGAATCATTGGGCTTAAGATAATAGTTGTATCTAATCGTGAGTCTAATATTTATCCAATATAACAGTGATTAGAGTTGAATCATTGGATTTAAGCTAATAATTGTATCTAATTTAGTTAATTTAAAAGTTAATATATGGGCAATTGTGATTGAAGGAAAAGTCATGGTTGGAGTTGAAGTTAAGATAATAGTTGTATGATCAATGGAGTTAAGCTAATAGTTATATGTAATAATCAAATACTTGAAGGTCAACTTTATTCATGATTGGATTTGAAGTTAAGCTAATAGTTTTATAATCAATGGTGTTAAGTTAATAGTTATATCTAATGAAGTTAAGATAATAGTTGTATCATCGATGGAGTTAAGATAACAGTTGTATCATATATGGAGTTAAGCTAATAGTCGTATCTAATAATCAAATAGTTTTATTTTTTATTTTTTATAATTGTTAATTATGAATTTTGGAGGATGCCCATAGAATCCATTTAGACAATAGAAAGCATAGATGGTAGTCCACCCCAAAATTCTAAGATAAAAATACTACAGTTATATTACACAGGAATGAGAACATAACTCGAATTAGCTGTACTTTATTTTGTAAATTTCGTTGATATTTAATAATTAGATATTGGGGAGGACTACCATTTATGACTTTTCATCTATGGATTGTTAACAGAAAATAGTTTTCTGTAATTAACATCTACTATAATTCCAATACCTAGATTTATCATGATCTTCACATGTATAACGTAAAGCGGAATTTAAACAATCATTAGCCGCTTACCCAGATCCATTAGCATAGAAATCTTGACACGATCAATCGCGCCTCCATCCTTGAGGGTAGAAAATGGTTTCTCTCTCTTACCCCTTTATTGATACGTTCTTTTTTAGAGTCATTTGATGGGTGTTCTGAATGCTCTTTTATAGGTGGAGAGAGGATTGGTTTCCCAAAACGGTTATACTCCACTTTCCTATCAAAGTCAGAGTCATGGAGACCACTGCTCTAACAAAGGATATGGAATTCTTGAAAACCGTAACTTCCTATCACATGTGTCTCTTAATGTGGGCCATTAAAACTAATAAAAATAAAATTATTCTTACATTTCTCCCACTTGGCACATATGATAACTTAATTTTAGAGTTCAGCAAGTTAGACATTAGGCGCGCCATAAATCATATCCATCTTAACTTTGAGTTTATCATCATAATACTATAATTAAGCAACCTACTAATGCGAGTCATGATAGTTCCATGTCAATAAGGAAACAAAGTCCCTTCCATGTACCACAACACTAATACCCTATTTAATATAGTCTATAAACAAGAAGTGTATTCATAAGGTCCAATAATAATGTCCCTTGTCAGAGACTATTCCTGTCATCATACATTTATTCTCATACATGTACGTACACATTTAAAACATGAATTATCAATCAAAAACATGTTTATTAAGATCTCAAAGTGTCAAATAAAAAAAATAACATAATGCAAGCCATTACATAAAATTAGCAACTGTTATGTGCTACGTTCAATACCCATTCTATTGGCATGTTCCTTAAATGTCTTTGGTGGTAATCCTTTTTTCAATGGATCTGCAACCATAAGCAGTGTGCTTATGTGTTCAATTGACACTCATTGTTTATGAAAATTTTCCTTAATGGAAAAGTATTTCAATTCCATGTGTTTAGAACCATTAGAATACTTGTCGTTCTTAGAGAAAAATATAGCTGCAGAGTTATCATAATGAATCCTTAGTGGCTTGGAAATAGAGTCAATAATCCCAAGTCCTCGGATAAAATTCTGCAACCACAATGCATGAACCGTGGCCTCAAAGCATGCCAAAAATTCAGCTTCCATAGTGAATGAAGCAGTGATAGTTTGCTTCGCACTTTTCCATGATATTGCTCCTCCATCTAATAAGAACAAATAACCAAAAGTTGACTTTCTACTATCAACACATCGAGCAAAATCCGAATTTGAGTAGCCAATCACCTCTAGATTATCAGACCTCCTAAAGTTGAGCATGCAATCACTTTTTCCCTGCAAGTACCTCATCACTTTCTTTGCACCTTTCTAGTGATCGAATCCAGGATTAATTTGGTATATTCCTAACATACGAACTGCAAATCTGATGTCTATTGTGGTGCAATTATGTGCATACATTAGGCTTCCTACTGCAGAATCATAAGGAATTATTTCCATCTATTTTCGTTCCCATTCATTATGCGGACATTGCATAAGGATGAATTTATCCCCTTTCTGAATAGGGGCATCACCAACTAAACATTTCTCCATTTTGAATCTGTCTAGAACTCTTTCGATATAGGCCTTCTGAGACAATCCTAACAATCCATGTGATTGATCCCAAAATATTTCAATTCCTATCACATAAGATGCCTCACCCATATCTTTCATTTCAAAATTCATAGAGAGAAACTTTTTGGTTTCATGTAATAAACCAAGATCAATCGTGGCAAGTAATATGTCATCAACATACAAAATCAGAAATATAAACTTACTCCCACTAACCTTCAGATATATACACCGGTCAACAGTGTTTTCCTTATATCCAAAGGAAGTAATGGTATTATGCAACTTAAGATACCCTTGTCGGGAAGCTTGTTTAAGTCCATATATATATTTCTTAAGTGTGCAAGCCAGGCTTTCTTTTTCTTTAATGGAGAAACCTTCAGGTTGATCCATATACACTTCTTCTTCTAAACTCCATTTCAGAAAAGCAGTTTTCACATCCATTTGGTGCAAGTCCAAATAATAATGAGCTACCAATGCCATAATAATTCTAAGTGAGTCCTTCTTGGACATAGGAGAGAAGGTCTCTTTATAATCTATGCCTCCTTTCTGAGTGAAAAATTTGGCCACAAGTCTAGCTTTATGTCATTCAATATTGCCCTTAGAGTCGTGTTTGGTCTTAAAAACCCATTTGCAACCAACTTTATTGTATCCTTCAGGTAGTTCAATGAGATCCTAGGCTTCATTCTGGTCCATTGATTTCAATTCATCATTCATGGCATCAATCCATTTAGCAGAATCATTACTTTCTATGGATTGTGAAAATGAAAGTGGATCCTTGCACATCCCTACATTAAAATTAGATTCTTGTAGATAAACCACATAATCATCTGAAATAGGAGAGCTCCTTTCCCTTTGAGATCTCCTTAATGCTATTTCTTGTGGTTCTTCTACCATCGGTTCATTGGTGACAGTCTCAATATGGAGTGGTGGTTCATTAATTTGTTGTTCAATGTTGTCAGGTTGTTCAACAACAATAGAAACAACAATTTCCTTTGAAGCCATAGGTACAGGGACCTGTACCCTAATTTCTTGGATAACCACATTTTGTGATTTATCACTCCCATTGACTTAACCATTATCAATGAATCTGGCATTACCAATCTCTACAATTCTCATACTGTGATTAGGACAATAAAACCTATACCCTTTGTATTTTTCAGGATAACCAATAATGTAATCACTGATCATTCTAAAATCCAATTTCTTTTCATTTGTATTATACACTCTAACCTCTGTTGGACAACCCCAAACATGCAGGTGTCTTAAACTCGGTTTTCTTCCTGTCCATAGTTCAAAAGGGGTCTTTGGAACTGACTTACTAGGAACCTGATTTAATAAGTATACAATGGTCTTAAGAGAATGCATCCACAACGGCATGGGTAAATTGGAATTACTTAACATAATCCTAACCATATCCATTCAAGTACGATTACGCCTTCCAGCTACACCATTCTGCTGTGGTGTTCCATGCATAGTATTCTGTGCACATATGCCACATTTTTCAAGTAGTTTAACAAATGGGCCAGGGCACTGCCCTGATTCATCGTACTTTCCATAATATTCACCATATCTATCATATCTGATGGTTTCACCTTTCTGTCTAATTTCCTTTCAACCTCAGTAATATACACCTCAAGGGAATCCACCGATTAATATTTTTCATGCAACAAATAGACATAACCATAACATGAGAAATCATCAATAAAGGTGATAAAATACTTTATTCCACCAAAAGATGGATTGTCAAAAGGCCCACAAATGTTTGTATGGATAATCTCAATAAGCTCAGTACTTCTTGTGGCACTCTTTCTAGTGTGTTTGATTTGTTTTCCCTTAATATAATCCACACACACCCCAAGATCAGAAAAATATAGGTTCAAGAGAATCCCATCTTTTACTAATCTCAGTAATATTTCTCTAGAAATATGTCTGAGCCTTTTATGCCACAAGTATGAGGAATTTTCATTCGTAAGGTTACGTTTAGTACCAACATTATGATGCAGGGTAAGAAGAGTTTCAACAAATTGATTATGAAGTTTTAATTTGTACAAACCATCACAAAGAATGCCCAAACCAACAAAAGAGGTACTCTTAAACAAACTAAAACTTTTATTTCCAAAATTAGAAGCGTAACAATCAATATCAAGTCTAGACAAGGAAATTAAATTTCTAGAAATAGAAGGAACATAAAGAGTCTGAAACAAATCTAAATGATAACTAGAATCTAGAAATAAATGAAAAGTCCCAATGGCTTCAGCTAGAGGTTTAACCTGATTTCCCATGACCAGAAATTTTTCATTTGGATTTATGGTCTAGGTTGTAAGGAATCCCTGCAATGTATTTGAAACATGAGGAGTAGCCCCAGAGTCAATCCACCAAGTATTAGAAGGAACTTCAGTTAGGTTTGATTCGAAACAAACAGAAATTGAATCCATACCTTTCTTTTCGAACCATTCCCTATGTTTCAGATAGTCTTTCTAATAGTGTCCTGACTTTCTACAGAAGTGACACTTATCACTGTTCCTTTCCTTCTAATAATCCTAAGAACCATGATTAGGCTTATATGCCTTGGGTGGTACTCACTTCATGCCCTTTCTAGGATTTTTCCCTTTCCTTTTGGCTCCTTGAGTTGTGAAATGAACTGAATGGTGTCCATGTTGCTTAAGTCTTGCCTCTTCTTGATTAAGCATACTCGCCAACTCATTCACATTCCACTTATCCTTAATAGTGTTATAGTGAATCTGAAATGGCCCATACTGAGGAGGTAAGGAGTTTGAAATAAATTGCACAACAAAGAATTCATCCACATTCATCTCAAGAGCCTTTAATTGAGCAACCAAATTTGTCATTTCAAGGACATGCTCATACATCCCACGTGTGCCATCAAACTTCATGGTGGTAAGCTTAGCCATCAATGTCCTAGCAAGGGATTTCTCTGCAGTTCGGAAACACTCTCCCACATATTTCAAAAATTCTTTAGCATTGTCAGTTTTAGGAAGAGTTGAATTGATATTGTTTGCTACAGTCATCCGCATAAACTTAAGGCTTAGTCTGTTCGATCTTTCCCATGCTTTGAATATAGACTTTTCTTCCGCACTGCTTTCACCAGTAATAGCAATTGTTTTCTTAGATTCAAGTGTTATATCTAGATCCAGAATACCGAGGTGAAACTGAACCCGTTCTCTCCAATCTGAGAAATTCATTCCATTCAAAATCGGAATAGAAGAGGCATGCGAATGTAGCGAAATGGGGACTAACACTGCAATCATAAATTCATGCTCACAACATTAATGCTAAGAGTTATAAATAATTTGACAATTAGTCACCATAAAACACAAGGTCAAACAATAATAAATAGTATTACCGTGACCTACCTTTGGGCTAATCTTATGGTAAACTATTAACAATTATGGTGATTCCCTTTCCCCTAATAGGACTAATTGATAAAATATTCACAACTAAGTAAGTCTGTTACCTTTGAGTATCCTTACCAACCTTAAACGTGAATACCCATCAACCATCCTATTCTAATTAATTAATCTCTTAAAAAGTTGCACCTTTGGGCCAACCTAATATTCTTGTGATTAAATAATTGTGATTTGCAAAGTCATTATTTTTAACACCGGGGAAACGAGTATTAAAATTTCGATAATTTGACTTGATGTCTACGTGTCATAATATAGGCCTCAAATCAATATAATGAATTTGCATATACATTAAATCAACAGTAATATGTTTAACATCATTAATTATAATATACCAGTAAATATCCTGATTTTGAACATTAAAGCCAAAACAATCAATACAACAAATTAATTATGCAGCAAATTAGCTATTTATTTTCCTCCCGCATTATACAAAATGATAACCCATAAGATTCTTTAATGCAAAACTAAAAGATATTCGTATTATAAAAAATCAAGTTCGATCATGTAACTTTTACAAGTCAATACTTACAGGACAAAATACTAATAGTCGAAATAAGTATGGGAAACAAATTTCAAATAAAATATTATCAGACATTATGGAAAAACATGAAAGTTCTTAACGCATGCTCTGATACCACATGTTAACAGAAAATAGATTTATGTAATTAACATCTACTATAATTCCAAGACCTAGAGCTATCATGATCTTCACATGTATAACGTAAAGAGGAATTTAAACAATCATTAGTCACTTACCCGGATCCACTAGTTTAGAAATCTTGACACGATCAATCGCTCCTTCAACCTTGATGGTAGAAAACGGTTTCTCTCTCTTACCCCTTTATTGATACATTCTTTTTCAGAGTCATTTGATGGGTATTCTGAAATATCTTTTATAGGTGGAGAGAGGACCGGTTTCCCAAATCGGTTATACTCCACTTGCCCATCAAAGTCGGATTCATGGAGACCACTCCTCTAATTAATCAATAACAAAGGATATGGAATTCTTGAAAACCGTAACTGCCTATCACATGTGTCTCGTCATGTGGGCAATTAAAACTAATAAAAATAAAATTACTCTTACATGGATGAGAATGAGACAAGTGTACACTCTAGATTGATTATATTCAAAACTCATAATTAACAATTTCAAAAAAATAAAAAGAAGCTTAGTTAAAATGTGATAAGTACAACTGCTGATAATTGAAAAAATCAAACTTCAACTTCAACCTCTTAATTAAAACTCCAATCATGATAATAGATCTATTTCATTATTAGATATACATGTATTAGATTAAATAACTATTAAAATTATATTAACTTCGATTATAATACAACTATTAGATTAACTCCATATATTGAATACAAATTAAAATTAGATTAACTTTAATTCTGATACAACTATTATATTAACTCTATACTTAATGTACCTATCAACATATTCCAAACGTATTAATAAGACTAATATAATTGTTAATAATATAAACTCCTTATCACCAAAAATTAACCCATACAACTATTATATAAACTCTATACTTAATGTACCCATCAACATATTCCAAACGTATTAATAAGATTAATATAGTCGTTAATAGTATAAACTCCTGATCACCAAAAATGTAACCCAGACAAAAGTTTTTTTTACCCCAGGTCTACCATATATTTAATATATAATTTGGGTTTTCCATCACGAAACACGGAGGTCTATTCTCTCGCGGGTCTCCACCCTTCAAAAACACCAAACCTATTTATATGTTCAGTTGATGAAATGATATTCGCAGATAAAAGGTTAGGACTGTTTGTTAGCATGATTTTGTGTAGCCATAGTCAAAAACTCATGAATAAATTATATATAATATAGAAAAATATGGAAAATTGGCTTTAAAATGTCGAATAATAATTTGGAATTTTATTTGAATAACATTTTCTTATTAGTTAATAAATTTTGTTATAACTATTTTGATTTTCTTTCGAAAAATAGATCATCATTGTTGAAATTGTCGAAATTCTTGGCGGCATGAGTAATAAAAAACCAATCTCACTTTCAATTTATATGTAAAATGGTCAATGTATATTCTCTGTTTATATGGCAGTGTGATGAATGATGCAAAATCCGAATAGGGAGGAACATACGTACTATTAAGCGAGCGAAAAAAAACCAATATACCATTTTGATTTGCAAGTCTGCAATCTCTAATGGATATGTTGTTGCATAATCATGTTTCAAGACATTCAAAATTTTACGTTTCTTTGCTAAGTCAGTCAATGACACAAGATAATAGAAACATACATTATGGTTTTGTTTCAAGTATGGTGAGGATTTGGATTGTTTCAAATTGGTAATTAATGGCTACTACGTAGCCAACTACACCACCTCATGTGGTCTTTTAATGTTTCTTTTTACACTGTTTTACTTGTCGGTGTATCTAGGTTCATTTCACTACATCATGGACACTACTTGGAGTCACACTTGGCACAATGTCATATATTGGGGGAATTAGTAGAAATGGGCCTTATTATTGTCATCTACTATAATTATCACTAATACGCTTGAGAGCATCTATATATTGTACTCATATTGATTAATAAAATTAGAGTGGAAAACTTCCCACTGAAGTAATTTTCTTGTAGTGTTCTATCATGTATTTCTTCTTTATTCTTGTTATCTCTTTGTGCAAATAATTGTATGTGAGATTATTTTTCCTATCTAGATCCAAGTTGGAATGTCACATGATTTAGAATATATTGTTATGATTTGTGCATTCCAAAATTTCACAATATCACTATGTCCTTGAATGCTTGATGTAGAAATTTTAGACTAAATATGGATATGTAATTTGACATTTAACTCATTCTAAATCAGTGTATGTCTAATCTACATAAAAATATACAAATTTTGAAAATAAATCACTTTGAAATCTGTAATTCATAGAATATGAGTTCAGTGAAGTCTTATTTCCTTGAATTGGTGTTGCAAATTATTTCTTAAGTGTAAAACCACCATGTAGTCATGTTATAGGAAGAGTATGGATTTATTTATCTCATCATTCATTTATGTATTGATCATGTACAATCCATAATCAACCTACAAAAGAGGGAAGAAATGAACCTCTCCCTTCTAAGAAAAAGGGTTGAAACCAAGACCTATAAGTCGCTCGTTGTTTTAAAAGCACACAAAAATATCTGGGCCTACTTGGCTTTCTCAAATAGGTGTTTGGAGCACATAACAACACCGAAGTTAGGGATCTGGTTATTCTTTTTGTACACTATTAGTCCAACTAACATTGAATTCCATCTAAAAGTTCTAGGAACGTTGCTACTTGAGTCATCCTCCTTAATTCACTTGTATTAGTGTTCATATGTACATCATTCCCACACGGTAGAGATAGAGATAGTGAGTGGAAACATTCATCTAGGAACATTGCTAATTGAGTCATTCACCTTAATTCACTTGTATTAGTGTTCATATGTACATCATTCCCACACATTAAAGTTAGAGATAGTTAGTGGCAACATTCAGTTGGGATATTCATATGATCATGGAAGAAATAGAGAAAATGATCAAAACTTATGAATTGAAAGGTGGTGAGGCTCCCCTAAACTCCATGGTATTAATATTATCCATGTCCAGTGTTGAGTGAAGACGTTTTTATAGATGCGTAATATTATTGATCAAATTCTCTCATTGTCTTTCAATTTCTTTTGTACCAACATTTTTGAATTGCTGCAGCTATATTCGAGTAGGTTAGTTAAGAGAAACACAATAGGACTTAATTTTCCAATGATATAATTTTTCTTTTTGAAAATGCATAATGAAAATTCAGTTTGGGAGATCTTGGCAAAT
The DNA here is from genome assembly GCA_001517045.1 of Pseudotsuga menziesii. Taxonomy (NCBI): domain Eukaryota; kingdom Viridiplantae; phylum Streptophyta; class Pinopsida; order Pinales; family Pinaceae; genus Pseudotsuga; species Pseudotsuga menziesii. The sequence goes on along the minus strand of LPNX011059647.1, from coordinate 386,055 downwards.
TGATTCATTAATTTTATACACAATTTGATTGAATATTTGAATTTGGAAATTTTAGTGCATGTTTTTTTTCCTAGAAAGGAAAGTGAGAAGTTTGTTTCCAATAATTTTTAAGCTTTGAGATGGAAACAAAGTATGTTAGCTTATATGTTGGTGCAATCAGAGCATTGATCTTCATGTTGTTTCATCATGTTTTTTGACATCTTCAATTTTTGTAGAACTAATTTTTGGTGATCTATGGGCTGAGGCACAATCATGGACTCCTTTAAAGACACTTTAGATGCCACATAATACTAGAAAAAATGGGAAACTCTGACTTTAGCTGACAATTAGGGGTACTTCCCTAACTTATTTTAAGATGAAGTAAAAAGAGAAAAGATAGGCAATTGAATCAACTTTCATAATATATATCATTTATGCAGACAAAATGTGTGTAAATGATTATAAAATTAGTTTCTGTGAAATTCAGTTTTCAAATTTTCAGCATATCTTAACATATATGTTTGTGAGGGTGCATCAATATATGAGGTAAATGATGTCAATTTGGGGTAAAATCTTGCAGACATATAAAGGACATATGGGCCTAGTGCAACACTATTTATTCAGAATTTTTCATGAATTATTTTTATTATTATTAATTATTGAAGTCACAAAAGGTTGAAATTAAAACTTTATGTGTGGGTGCAACAGTTTAGGAGAAAAAATTAATGAAATCCCTGATTTCTAAATATAAGATTGTAGAGCTTGATATCTTCTAGTGCACCATATAGTTTTCTTGGGAAATGGTGATGGAAATAAAAAAGTATATAAAAAACAATCGATGTATCTATTTTCAAAAACTGACGTTTGTCAGTTAGAAAAATAATTATAAATAAATAAAACATAGTTTTGAAGGAAAAAATTATATATTCAAAATCGTAAGATTGTACTCTACAATATTCTAGATTTTCATAAAACAATATTGTGTATGTTGTAGCAAAACATTCCATCTAAACTCAGCATTTTGATAGTGTTCTAAAAGACAAGCAATAGCCCTAGTTTATTTGTCCTAGCCAATAGGTTCGATAGTCTGAAGCTATTTTAGAACATAATGCCAAACCTTATTCCTCTCGATTTTTTTAATTTTAAAATAATGCATATGCATTATAGCTTATTCATATCGCATATGCGATATAGCGCATATGAGATATGAATAAGCTATAACACATTGCATTAGAATGAATATGCATTTTTTCTTAACTAATTTGGTACGAGCAAAGAGTAACGGCATCCTTATCCCATTATAATACCATTTAGACAACACTATGATGGACAAAAATAATTCCTCTTTTTAACGGTGAATGAAGCCATGGGATGTGCATCAAAGAAAATAGGGCGATGAATGAAGCCATGGGTTGTGCATCAGAGAAAACAATAATTCCTCCCGTCTTTCGATCTATTCAGCTTCGAGGGAAAAATTGCAACATTCACGGAGATATTGAAGATTGATTTATGTCAACGCTCAAAGGACATTATAAAGTCATGGGAATGCTTGTTTGGTATCTCTTTTGGATGTAAAAAATATAGAATGAGTACCGATCGATCAAGGTACACTCTCATTGCAAACCGCTACTGATGATTCATCGATAGGTGATAGGTGACTTTAATTAACATTGTTATAGTTATCATGTTATTTTAATCGTCATTGTGTTTTTTAATTCTTGATTAAGGATGTTCGGTTCTTTCAATCATTGATTAAGGATGGATGGGAAAAATTGAATCAAATGGCATATATATCTTAACAATATTTATCATCCACCATGTATAGAGCCAAAGTTTCAAATTCATCATCCTCATCATCATAGTCATCATCCTCAACATCATCATCATAGTCATCATCCTCATCCTCATCATCATCACCATCATTGTTCAGCATCATCATCATCATCATCATCCTCATGATCATCATAACCCTCATCCTCCATCATCATCATCATCATCATCACTGTTCATCATCATCGACATCATCATCATCTTCATCATCATCATCATCATCCTCACCATTATCATCCTCATCATCACCATCGTCATCATCATCACCATCGTCACCATCCTCATCATCATCATCATCACCATCATCATCCTCATCCTCATCCTCATCATCATCATCACCATCACCCTCATCCTCATCATCATCATCATGGTCATCATCATTCATCATCATCAGCATCACCCTCATCCTCATCATAATCATCATAGTCATTATCCTCCTCATCATCACGATCATTGTTTATCATCATTGTCATTGTCATCATCATCATCATCCTCCTCATCATCATCATTATCATCACCACCCTCATCCTCCTCCTCCTCCTCCTCCTCCTCCTCCTCATCACCATCATCATCATCCTCATCATCATCACCACCCTCATCCTCATCATCATCATCATTGTCATCGTCATCATCATCATCACCCTCATCCTCATCATCATCATCATAGTAATCATCCTCCTCCTCATCTTCATCATCATCATTGTTCATCATCATCGTCACCATCATCATCATCATCCTCATCCTCATCATAGTCAAGATCCTGTACCTCATCATCATCACCATCATTCTTCATCATCATCGCCATCATCATCATCGTCATCATTATCATCATCATCCTCATCCTCATCATCATCCTCATCATAATCACCCTCATCCTAATCCTCCTCATCATCATCATTGTTCATCGTCATCGCCATCATCGTCATCATCATCATCATCACCATCATCATCCTCATCATCACCATCATCACCATCATCATCATCATCATCATCATCATCATCACCATCGTCATCATCATCATCCTCATCCTCATCCTCATCCTCATCATCACCCTCATCCTCATCCTCATCATCATGGTCATCATCATCATCAAAACCCTCATCCTCATCATCCTCCTCATCATCACCATAATTGTTCATCATCATCTTCATCGTCATCGTCACCATCCTCCTCCTCCTCGTCCTCCTCATCATCACCACCCTCATCCTCCTCCTCCTCATCATCATCACCACCCTCATCCTCATCATCATCATCATTATCATCATCATCATCATCATCACCCTCATCCTCATCATCATCATCATAGTCATCCTCGTCCTCCTCATCATTGTTCATCGTCATCGTCATCATCATCATCATCATCCTCATCCTCCTCATCATCATCATAGTCATCATCCTCCTCCTCCTCGTCACCATCATCACCATCATCATCACCATCATCATCATCATCATCATCATCATCACCATCCTCATTCTCATCCTCACCCTCATAGTCATCATCATCATCATGGTCATCATCATCGTCATCATCATCATCACAGTCATCCTCATCCTCATCATCATATTCAGCATCCTCCTCATCATCACCATCATTGTTCATCATCATCATCATCATCATCATCATCATCATCACCGCCCTCATCCTCATCATCATCATCATTGTCATCATCATCATCATCATCATCATCATCATCATCATCATCATTAGCCTCATCCTCATAGTCGTCATTCTCCTCCTCATCATCATCACCACATTGTTCATCATCATCGTCATCATCATCATCATCCTCACCATCATCATCCTCATCCTCATCATCATTCTCACCATCATTGATCATCATCGTTGTCATCATCATCACCATCATTGTTCATCATCATTGTCACCATCCTCATCCTCATCAACATCATCATCATCACCATCACCATCATCATCTTCATCCTCATCCTCCTCCTCCTCATCATCATCACCCTCATCCTCATCATCACCATCATGGTCATCATCATCATCGTCATCATCATCACCATCATCCTCATCATCGTCATCATAAGGATCATCCTCCTCCTCATCACCATCATTGTTCATCATCATCGTCATCGTCATCGTCATCATCATCATCATCCTCATCCTCATCCTTATCATCATCATCATCACCAGCCTCATCCTCATAATCATCATCATCATTATTAGCACCCTCATCCTCATCATCATAGTCATCATCCTCATCATCATCATTATCATCACGATCATAGTCATCATCATCCTCATAATCATCGTCATCATAGTCATACTATTCATTATAGAAGTTTAACATATTTCAGTCCAAGTTTGATAGGCATTTGATATTTAATATTTTAGTATTTGATAAGCATAGATAAATGTAAATTGGATATTTAGTGAGCACTAAATTGCATATGCGATATATCCCATATGCAGTAAATCACATATGCGATATATTGCATATGCATTTTGGAGATCATGTAAAAAGCCAGCCCGTTAATTAAAAAGCATTGTATCAATATCGCATAAGCGATATATCGGAGGTGTGTTATATCGCATATGCAATATGTGTAGTATAAAAAATGTTGGGTTGCATGCTGTGAGCCAGGTTTACTGTAGCAAAAGACATAATTCATCTAAACCCACGCACAAAGAACTGTTCAACATGCAATTTAATTATTACTTACATAATTCCATAGTTTTGTACAGGTTTGGTTGGATTTCAATAAGGAATGTATGTAATAGAGGTCAAAAGTGAGGGAGGAAGGTCCTTACACCAGAAGAAGCAGAAAATAAAAAAGAAAAAAAGAGGGAAGATTCAGGAAATCATCGGCATTCATTACATGAGAAAATAGTTCCCATTCCCCCTCAATAGATACCTGACATAGAGGCTGAGGAAGATAATGCAACATTAAAGGAAGCTAGTTATATGGAAGTTGATATTATTGATCCATTAATAAATGGACAATCTTGTGAAGAGTTCAATAATTATGTTACTCCCGATGCAAATGTGACTCAGCAACAACCATGGTCAATGGTTTAATCTCCTAATCGAAGTTGTCAGCTTGTAGTGGATGTAAACATCACTCTAACATTTCAAAGAACAACAAATTTTGCATCAAAATGAAAGAGAACTCCTAAATGAATACAAGTGGATGAGAGTGAATTGACTTCCATGGAAGGTAAGGTGGATAAATGCACTATCATTCGTCATTGCTCTCAAATAATGAAACAATATTTTGATACCAAATCCAAAGCTGGTAAATGCAAATTATTTTTAGCTTTGCTTAAATCTAGAAATATGGCAATTTCTAGAAGAAATTTAAGCATAAGAACAATGAATAATATCGAATCAAGTAATCACATTGTTAAATCTATTGCTGTTGCATTCTCATCGATTGGTAAAAAACCTCATTCACAAGACTGTAATGTGGCTCGTCATGTATTGGCTGAATCAATTGTATGTAAATCCACAAGACAATGTCATTTACTTAAATGCACATCACAAATTGTGCCTTTACATCCAAAGACACTTAAAAAATATTCAGTAAGAAGAGACAAACTTGATGTAGAGGGACAAATGGAAACATTATGAGCATTTAGCGGTAGGTTTCCCCGCAAAGACATGAAGTTAGTCGAAGCAGTGAAGGGCTTAGTGCAAATGCTTTGGCATGATAACACTAGGCCTTCTTTTAACATGAAGGATGTGTTAAAATGTTGTAGGGGTTTTAGAAACAATGAACCTCATGTTAAACATTATCTTGGCATGACCGTTACCTGTGCACCTAAGAGTCCATAATGTTTTCCATGCATCTTTGTTAAAGAAATATGTTTATGATACTAAACATGTAATTGATTGGTCCTTATTACAGGTGGAAACTGAAGGGGAGTTTTCCCTTGAGCGTCTCCATATACTGAGCAAGAGAGAGGTGTAGCTCTAGATGTGCACCATAGTCCAATTGAAAGTGCAATGGAAGCACTTTGAGTTTGATGAGGCTACTTGGGAGAATGAATCCACCATGAGAAAGGATTACCCCGCCTTATTTCATGATGTCATTCTGAGTCCCTAGAACACCAGCGAGAGTGTTTTTCTAAGTAGAGAGGGATGTAATATCCCGAATTTCGGACCTAACACTTATAGGCATGAGCGTATTAATTATGATGTTATCTTGATGTTCTATTTTTATATATTGGTTCGAAGACCCCACTGCATATGAACATGATGATTTGTTTTATATATTGGCTGTAATCCAATTGTTGATGAGATGTATATGATTGTTTTTGTTGGGAACGGACCCTGAAGCACATGATGGATGAGATGTTTGTGTTGAGCGAGGAGCTCTGGAGCACATGAGTAATTATTGTTTTGTTGAGCATGGAGCTCTAGAGCACATAATTATTTATATTTTTGTTGAGAGAGAAGCTCTGGAACACATGAAAAAAAATAAGATTGGAAGTGTTGGGAATAAGCCCTAGAGCCTTCCATGTTGATCTTGAGCATAATCTCTGGAACATTAAATCCCTGGCCATTATATCCCTAGGTGTATCGTACACGTACATCCTAGCATTAGTGTTGAGTTAAGAGCTATGGAATTGCACTAAGTTTTTAACTCCTTGTTAAAGCATTGAGTATGGGCTCTGGAAATGTTAGGGGTTACTAAAAACAATTTAATAATTCTCGAGTGAAAATGACTCGAGAAAAATATTGATCTCATCAGAATTATTTATAAGTGACGAAATGACTATTCGAATTTTGGTATTCTCATCAAGTACCGAAGAACTACCGTGTTATACAAGGGAATCCAACATGCAAGCATGTTTAGAGCTGCCTAGCCTAGTAGACCTAACCATCTACCTATTTTTCTTTAATGACGATGGTGTCATTGAGTCTAGGGATCATGGTATATAATGCACACAGAAAAATGTTAACAAATGTTATATTATTATGTATTTTATATATGGCATGTATAAAGAATAAATATAGTAATAATATTAATGATGAAATAAAGAAAGAAAATCTCCATCCATTATAATTTATCAGTTAAAGATAATAAACAGTACAATACCTATAAAAGTCTAATTAGGAACTAGTGGCCGAAAGTTCCTAAATTAAAGTATTAAAAATTACCCAAATTAATTAAAAAGAGTTAAATCAAGAAACCAAGGTTTCTTGATTTAATTGTCCTTTTAACTAAAAAGTTTGTTTATAAAGTCTCGAGGAAAGGAAAGGCTTGGGGTTCTGATCTATCGTTTGAGGAGTCATTATTTTGCCCATTTTTCTCTCAAGTAAATTCTTCGACAACATTTTACTGGAAGGAAAAAGGAGAATTGATCTAGACTTGATATACCAAATAGGAAACCCTACCTTAGGAGCTCTAAGCTACTTGGATGTTGGATTCTAGCTCGAGGGGATCCATATTTAAACCAGGAATGATTCCGAGTCATGGTTGGGTGGAACGTGATAGTTCCCAAGTGATTCGGTCATCTAATACAGAGGTAAGATTTGCCCATGTCTTGTTAATGCTAGCTATTTGAGTGTGCATGTTCAACCATTAAAAGAGCTTTAAGTTACAGGTATGAAGCCCTAGACTTCCTATTCCATTTCTTCTATAATAAATGGTGGCTATGTTAGGAAAATGATTAGATTGCACTTCCTAAGCCTATGTGTTTGCTTCTCTATTTAAATTCTGCTAGGGTTTGCAGTTTTAAATTATAACCCTAGACTGTAAGTTATTTTCTATACCAATATTTATCTAGGGTGTATTCATCAATTTACTTCTGCAATTTTAATTCATCTATAAATATTTATCAAGGGTTTTGCACCCTAGTTTTAATTCTTGTATTATTTTTACTATTGAAACTGGGTTATACAAACTAGGTTTTATTTCTGACCTATTACCTATCTTTTTTTTTTGCCTTTATACTCTAATAACATATTCCATTTCTGAGCAGGGGCATATCTTAAATTTAAATAAACTAGTGGAGAAGTAATATTTTCTATATATAAGTATAAGATTACAATCTAGTTAACCTAATCTATTATCTTAAAAATATATATATTAACATATACAAAATAGAAATAAAAATCTAATTGTAACGTCCTCGACGCTCCGACCGACGAAGAGGATGTTGCCATGGCGTTAACCATCTGGGAAGCCATCCCCATCAACATGTGCATTCATAAAAATATTGAAATGTTGAAAACAAAATCCTTTGAACTAGAACATGCATACATGATCATTTATCATATAGTGGAATAAAACATACATTCATACAAGCATTCAACATGTTCATCACATTCATTGACAGTAAATAGGATTGCAGAAGTAAAATAGAGAAGATTACTTATCTTATGAAGAGCTCGTTCTGCAACCAACTACGTTGCTGCAACGTTCCACCCAACCATAGGCCAGCATGCTCCTTAATCTCTCAGCAACGTTTCCACCCCCGATCTAGGCATGATTCTCCAAGGAAGAAGGAACAAGCAGGCTTACACATAGCCAAGGATACACAAAACACATCCAAGCCAACATAGTTGGGTTTCTCAGTCCATCAACAAGACAAACAAGCCAACATGGTCAGGTTTATCAGGCCATCAAGGAGCCAAGAAAGGCTAAATTCTAAGTTGGTGAGCCTATTATAGAGCTAGGAACACCTACACCAGAACTATCCTGACTTCTAAAACACCCACACACACCCAACACAAGGAATTAGTCCCTTCTCTGCTACACAGTCCCTCAGGCCCTGCCTTCCTTTCTAGTGCTATTCTAGGTTTGTAAGAAGAAAGACAACCCTCTAGCTCTATCTATGTGGTTTCCAAACACACCAAGTTTATCAAGCAACCAAAGCCCCCATCCCTGCTCCCAACATAGTCCAAAGACCAACCATTGCACGCAAGCAATTAATCAGCAATTACAACTTAACAGGGGAAAATGAATCATGAGTCGTTCTTCGCCCTATTGTGGAAAAAACGAATCCAAACAATCCGCGACAGCCCCAAAGCGTAACAAAATACACAACCAAAAAATGTGGGGAACAATAGCTCGTTCTGCACAATCGAGCCCACTGGGGACAAACTTACGCAACCCACACTGGGGGGGAAAATGCAGTCTCCCAATTTGTGTGTAAGGGAAACTTGCACCAGACCCCAAAATATAGAGGGAAAACACACCAGATTCCACTTTGTGGAAGAACATGAATGACAACCGATAAGCATATCCGCTCCTGGCTGCGTGAGATCAAACAGAATAGATGCCTATGCATGAAAATGAACAGACTCCCATCCCCAAAATGTAAATAAGACCACAAAAAACCCAATGTAAGGGAGACCACAGCAACACAATGAATCTTGAGGAGAACGGAGGCAACCATAACTCACAGGAAGAACAATGGTCCCAATCTCAACATTGAAATGATGGCAAAATTACACGGCCATACTAGTGTGTAAGGAGATCGTACAACCAAAACCGTCAATGGACCTTCGCAGGAAAATCATGGATGAAAGAGAATGACTCCCATCTCGCTGCGTGAGTTGAAACTAGGAAAATATTGTGCATGAGAATGAACAACCAAGGGAAAGAATGGCGTCATGGAGTGAGTGGAATGAGAGGCGTAGTCATTCCTTTGCCCATCGTGAGGTTCAATCCATTGGTGGAGTGTGCGTGTGGGAAAGGACTGACAGTTGTGCCACACTCCACTCACAGCCATAACTGCCCCAACTAACAGCGGTAGTTTTTAATGGTGGTGGTTGGATAAAACAAAGAAATATGGGAAAATCAAAACAGGGTGGTGACACATGGATTTTCTCTCATGGCTCAAGGTTTGACAATTCCCTTGCCCTTATCCTTGTGAAAATCATGCCCCTTCTCAATTTAGTTGCCACGAACATAGCTGGTTGGGTTGTTTAATTAAAGATGCATATTTACATGATGACAAAACTCAATATGTATGCCGCATGCCCCGATATACCATCGATGACAATTTAAATCCGAAACATAGCATAACCAATCGATGGTGGGGCCTTGGCCTTTAGCTTTGCACCATGATCATTTACAATATATACATCATATACATCTAATGCAATGGGGTCAAAACCGGGGTGTTACACTAATCTACCAATACAATAATTATATCTAATGCATGATTTATAAACATTCCATATTAAATCCAAGATAAAAACCAACAAATACCTTTCAAGTTATGCATATTTAAACACATGCTAATTACTAAAGCATTTCCATTAAAATAACATTATCATAAGCAAATAAAGAAAGTAAATATGATGACCATTCGTTGGTCAAAAAATCAAGTTCCTTTTCCTACATAAAATCCACAGCCCTAATATTATCAATCCTCATAATCAAATGGTATGCCATAAACCAAATAGTCCCATCTAATATCAACTCACAGCCATCACATAACAATTAACCAAAGTAACATTATCATCATTAAATAAAGAACTTTGTAAGTATAGCGAGGCTGCAGGATCAAATCCTAGGGTAACTCTGTTTTCCCAAATCATAAACCATAAACACCATGCTCTTTATAATAAAATCCACCTTATTATTTATAAGTATTAACCATTCAAATAACCATGCCTTCATTTCAAATAAACAATTAAAAACATCTTATTACATTAAGGTCACAGGAGCGAATCCTATAGACAACCTAGACCATTTTCATTTACATAATCTATGATCTACAATAAACATTAATACAGAGGAAGTAAATTATAAACCCCATCATAATTTTACACAATCCAAGTAAATACAAGAGAGGGAAGGAATCGAATCTTGTGGGAACCTAAGCCTCAAATCGCAACCACCCATAAATTACAACTCATTGCATCAACAATGACCAGAAATCGAATCATGTGGACTTGTGATACATTTAATCAAGGCCACTCTATACACAGAGTGTATGTAGGCTACATTAATAAATTACTTTCACTACAGCAAGGTCGTGAGACCCTTGCTTTGAAACCATGCTGTAAGCTAAGACTCGGCCCATCTCTAAACAAACAAGATATAATCAAAACAATAACCATTTCACAGAGGTCGTAGGACCCTTACTAAGTTATGCACAACATTTACATAAGCCACAGTTTACAAATAAATTACACAGTACATTTAAATAACAATCTTGCACTCTCAACAAATCCACCCACAACAACGAAAGCCACCCAGGGTTGCACCCATGATTTCTTTGTTTCCACATTGCGCTAAATAAAAACCATAAGGTAAAAATAAATAGTCTACGATTTCGTAGCTACCATGGCAAGCGCCTAATCCATCTATGGCATGGCCCAAGCCATACGTTGTCAAAATTACTAATTACCATAACTAAACTAATAATGAATTTCATTTTACACAATCTAACCATGAGGGAAAATGCCATATAAAACCCAAGTTTAAATAACAACAACATCGTATAGAATTGAATACACAAAATTATAAGTATTAAATCAAGTATACATAGTCAACCAATGGTCGTGGCACCATTGCAAGCAATGGTGTTGCCACTATGTATACTTCATAAATTAACCCCAAATTTACAAATTACACGCAGAGCCTATAAAGGCATTCAAGTTTCACCTTATGGCTAGAAGCCTCATCAATTTTTACATCCCATTACATCATTAAAAACAAACCCGAGGGAAAATGAAAACCAAACACTAAAATTGAATGCTAGGGAGTACCAACAGAGCTCTGTCACAATACAAATGACCCCCCAAACAAAAAGGCAACCATAGAAACCAACGCAAGCAAACTAAACCTCGACAAGTTAAAACCCAATATCAAATCCAAGAGATGGAGAGTATCGACTCGTTAGCAGGCTTACCGTAATGGTAATGCCAACCCATGGCTCGCAATCATGATACGAATCGCATCTCCTTGCCACCCTATCATCTGCAACCACAACTCAAGCAATGAAGGATGAGGAGTATGGAACCGAAGTAAGCAAATGAACAAAAACCATAGTGCTATAAAAACAATAACAAATCCATACCTTCAAATTCACCTTCACCCATAGCATGGAGCCGAGACCAAACAACCAAAAACAGGGAAAATGACCAAAGTCCATCATGAGCCAAGCCCTAAGCTTGGGCTTCCATAGAATACAAGGCGCATTAATGGCACCAGTTTGGTGTCCATTATCAAATGCTAAGCCCAAATCTCCATATTTTGCAATTGACACATTATCGTTGCCACCTTTTCCCAATTGCATAGTGTTAAAACCCCAACGTGAATGTTTACACAATGTCATATATTTCAGTAACCCAAATTTTAATGCAGGGTATAATGTATTACATGGATTGTATACATTAGGCACTAATCCTTTAAACCTTGGCTTATCTCCCTCCTAAGGTGTTAAGCTTAGAACCATGGCATATGAATTATGCCATGGTAAACATTGTTTACATAAAGCCAAGAAATGATCTCTAACAGGGGTTTGTAAAACCTACCAAGAGAGATAACAACTCATGTTAATATTTTAATAAAATAAATAAGAAATACATCTAGGTTAAAATATGAATAATGGATCAGTAACTCATAATAAACAATAGGTGTCACATAGATAAAATTTCCAGATCTTAAAAGAAATAACCATGTTATTTACCTTGTCACTAATCCAAGTATGTATGAAGCAATAATAATGATACGTAGGTGTCACTAGCCATGAGTATAGTACACCTCCACGTAACAAGTTAAGAGCTCAGTTCAAATTGAACTAAGTAAGCTTGCTAGACAAATAGAAACTTTACCTCTCAGTCAGTCATATGGAAGAACTAGTCCCGCACTCCTCTCACTTACATTCCAAAAACAAAGTTTAGTTAGAACCATATAATGAACAACTAAACATATGCAGAAATGAACGAATTATATAATCAAGCAAGTACGCATACACAGGGAAGTATAACCATAAGAATAATGTAGTAAACAACATTATGACATCTCAAGTGAAACACAGTAATAATCAGAACTGAAAGTAAGATGATAGAACATAAGAACAGTTTATGACCAAATAGTGGTACATTCAGTGTACGTTTTATTCCACAATATTTAATAATGTCCATCCTAGGCAGTTTTTACTAGCCTAATAAGTTTTTTTTTTCCAATTTTTGGGGACATTACAATGACTTTTCTAGAAAGGTTTGGGTCTATTTCCTTAAAAGAAAAGTTGATGTGTTTAATACATTTAAAGAATTTAGAGCTATGGTTGAAAAAAGAACTAGTAGGAAAATCACGTGTTTAAGGATGGATAATGGAGGTGAATTTACTTCCTTTTTGTTTGAAAAATATTGCAAAGATGAAGGGATTGTCAGACACAACTAATATATATATTCCTCAGTGAAATGGCATTGCAGAATGCAATAACATGACTCTTCTAGAAAGAGCAAGGAACATGCTCAGTAATGCTAATTTGGGGCAAGAGTTGTGGGAAAAAGTAGTTTCTACTACTTGTTATCTTATAAATCGATCACCTTCAATTGAAATAGATTGTAAAATTCTGGAAGAGGTATGGACAAATCAATCTTGTGATTATTCGAATTTGAAAATATTTGGTTGTCAAGCTTATATACTTACTCCTAAAAATTAACGTTCTAAGTTAGACCGTAGATTAATGAAGTGCATATTTGTTGCTTATGATGACGTAATGAAAGGATATAGATTGTGGGATCCTACTCCCACAAAATTTTCATTAGCAAAGATGTAATTTTTTATGAATCTTCTCTGATTAATCCAAAAGTGTAAGAGTTGACATGGAACAAGAACATGCAATATCAAAACAACTAATTCAGTCGGAGAACCAATCTTCTAATAACTCAAAGAAACATGAAGAATTTTTTGGTGAGACAGAAGTTATAGAATATGAAGAAATTTAAGAAACTGTGGAAGTCCCATAGCCTACACCAAGAACATCATCGAGAGAAATCCTCCTAATAGGTATAATGATTTTGTTTCGTCTGTTTTATTTACTGATGATGGAGAACCTTCTTGTTTTCAGGAATCCATTGAATGTATTGACAATGATAAGTGGAAGGTGGCAATGAAAGAAGAAATGGATTCTCTCGAGAAAAACAAGACATGAGAATTGGTTAAACTCCCCAAAGATGGAAACACGGTTGGGTGTAAATGGGTCTTCAAATTGAAGAAAGGAGTTGATGGTAAAGTTGAAAGATACAAAGCCAGACTCCTCGCAAAAGGTTACTCTCAGATGGAAGGTATAGACTACCATGAGGTTTTTTCACCAGTTGTTAAGCTTGTATCTATTTGTATTGTGTTAGTATTAGTTGCATTACTTGAAGTGGAGTTAGAGCAACTAGATGTTAAAACAAATTTCTTAGATGGAGATTTAGATGAGGATATTTATATGGAACAACCAGAAGGTTTTGTATAGCATCAGAAAGGTAGATTAGTTTGCAAGCTCAAGAAATCATTGTATGTCTTAAAACAATCACCCAAGCAATGGTACAAGAAGTTTTATTCTTTCATGGTGAGCCAAGGTTATACTACATGTGAGTATGATCATTGTTTATACTTAAAAAATTTGAATGATATATTCATTATCTTAGTATTGTATGTTGATGATATGCTTATTGTGAGCAAAAGCATGGACGAGATTAACAAGTTGAAGGCTCAGATGGCTAGGACCTTTGATATTAAGGATCTTGGAGCTGCAAAAAAAATCTTGGATATTGAGATACATAGAGACAGAAAAAATGGTAAGCTAAATTTTTCACACGAGAAGTATGTTTGGAAAATAATTGAAATATTCAAAATGAATAAGGAAAATCTTGTGAATGTTCCTTTGGCATCCCATTTTAAACTTTCTTCAAGTTTATTTCCTAGTAGTGTTAATGAAAATGATTATATGTCTCATCTACCATATGTCAATTTAGTAGGATGTTTGATGTATGCAATGGTGTGTACTAGACCTGATATTTTACATGCAGTAGGTGTTGTTAGTAAGTACACAAAAAATCTAGGAAAAGAACATTGGAATATAGTTAAATGGGTGCTTTGGTACTTAAGAGGAACAAGTGACTATTGTATCACCTTTAATAGTAACAATGATTCTATGTGTGGTTTTTTTTATTTAGATTTTGCAGGTGATTTGGACAAGAGAAGGTCTTTACTTTTGCAGGTGAAGCTATAAGTTGGATGTCAAAGCTTCAATACACAGTTTCTTTATCCATTACAGAAGCCAAATACATTGCTGCCTCACATGCTTTCAAAGAGGTAATTTGGCTGAGAGGTCTGCTTAGAGAAATTGGAAGGTTGCAGAACAGTGTGTCTGTTTTCTTTGACAGTCAAAGTGCTATTCATTTGGCTACAAATCCTATTTATCATAGTAAGACTAAACATATTGATGTAAAATATCATTTTGTAAGACACACCATTAGTGAAGGTGGAGTAGATCTGAAAAAGGTCCATACGAAAGAAAACTGTGCCGATATGTTCACAAAACATGTATTGTTAGAGAAATTATGTTGGTGTGTGGCTTCTTTTGGTTTGAATAAAAGGTGATAAATTGTCTTGGCAAAGTATTTGTAAATTTTGTTATCAATATGGATATTGTTAAATGAAAACTAAACTAATGTGTTTATGGGAGGTTTTTCATTAAGGATGTTTATGGGAAGTTTCTCATAATGGGCATAACCAGCAACGGTTTACTCATGTAACTAATGTCATGAAGTATATAGTGCATGGTTGGGATATGCAATATATAGAGTTGTCTATGAGGCTCAGAGCCGTCTTGTAATCTCTCTTTTTTCATTAATAAGCTTCAATACTTTTCCTGTAAATGTTTCCCCTTCTGTGGTTTTACCACTTGAAATGTTGTTAAATAATGTTATTCATTGCATATATTGATTTAATTTGGCTCTGAAATATAACATACAGTTGAACTTGTAACCTAGATGATTCTCTAACACATCCGAATATAATATAGTTTATTAAGTAAGACATGTTTGACATTGTACTTTTTCACCAATTTCTTGATAATTTCTCGATTGTGGCAAGATCTTTTTTTTTTCCATCACGTTCTTTATTATAAGTAATGTGGATTCCGTTTGAAATTTTTTTTTCTATCCCATTCTTTATTATAAGCTATATGAGTAAGGACTAAATATTATTAATTGTAATCATTATCGATGATTATCACCATCCCGTAAAGTAGAGCATCCACCTACATTTGTTTGAGTAAAGATTAAAAATTATTCATGTAATTACTATTGATGATTATCACAACCCCACAATATTAGAGTATCTACCTATATTTGTTTTAGGGAATTGGATATAAAAAGAAAATATTCATTTACAATTTAACAATTTCATATAAAACTTTTAACATGCCATCATTATTTTATAAATATTTTATTATTATTTTTATATATTTTTCTAAAATTAATATTCATCTAAAAATATCCAAGTTATGTTGAAACAAATTTACCTAAGCATGGACATGCATATCCCCAAGATGAGAACATGAATATCCCTAGAACTAGGTCATGAGTATCAATATAACTATTAAGTAACTCTTTCTAAAAAAAAACTAAACAGAATTTCAACAACTTTATTCTTAAATTAACATCCATCTAAAAATATTCAACCTAACAAATTTACCAAAAGCATGGACATGCCTATCCCTAGGATGAGGACATGAGTATCCCTATAACTAAGTCATGAGTATCCCTATAACTATTAAGTAACTCTTTCTAAAAAAAACTAAACACAATTTCTACAACTTTATTCTTAAATTAACATCCATCTAAAATATTCCAGCCAACAAATTTACCAAAAGCATGGACATGCGTGTCCCTAGGATGAGGACATGAATGTCTCGAACTAGGTTATGAGTATCCCTATAACTATTAAGTAACTTTAAAAAAAAAACACATTTTCTACAATTTCATTTTTACTTTTAGGGAGGCTAATGATATATCTATTTGGATGTCATCCAACTAAAATCATGTTGAACCAATTACTAATAAAAAATTATATATATTTTATAGATGGAATCCCTAATTAAAAGCTTCATCGATGTCTCTTCATCGAGTAGAGACATCAAATGAGCTTTATATATATATTAATTATTAGTTTTGAATTATATAAATTATTTTCTTCTCAAATTTTATGTAAATAATATCAATAATAATGAGCTATATATATTAAAAATATTATTTCTTCTAAGTTTAAAGAAAAATTGTGGTGTGAGAAAGATTTAGAGGCTAAAAGAAAATTAAAATATTATAAGGAGGTCATCAACCCTACTCTAGAAGATCAAAAGTATCTCTCTGCTTTAATCAGTACTAAGAAAAAAATTAACATAGCTAAGATAAGAACGAACTCGCATGAGCTCCATAGTGAAACTCGTCGTTGGTCAGTCCCTAAAACACCATGGGTAGAAAGGATCTGCCACCTTTGTGAGAGTAACAACATTGAAGATGAAAATCACTTCCTCTTAGAGTGCCCTACGTACACCCACATTAGATCCCAGTTTCAGAATCTTTGTTGCAATACCGACATTCCTAACCTTTTAGCCTGTCAAAATTATAGTAAGCTCGGGACGCTTCTTTCCAAGCTCTTTGAGCATAGAAATATAACTTTAAAGAAAACTAACTAATTCTCTTCTCTAGGTCCGATAGACCAAATTTTGGTCTCACGAGACGTTAACCATCATCATCATCATATTAATTATTAGTTTTGAATTATATAAATTATTCTGTTCTCAATATTACGACATGATAATGCTTTTTCCGATCAACATTTGTTGTTGTTTTTTCACTTTTTAATGAATTTTTCTTTGTATTTAACACAATATTAAAATCCAACAGCTTATTGAACACGTGTCTTAGATATATTAAAAGCACAATAAATTTCTCACTTCAATTATTTCCAATACATGACACGATTACATATTGAATCGTCGTTCCTATCTTTTGAGATAAAATGTGGAGGAACATTGAAGTAATCTATATTCTCGAATACAAAAGCGGTCTACATTGAACCTATATAAAGAATTTAATATTTGTTTACTTCTGTATTCTTATTATGTAATTGGTGTTTGTGTTGTTTAAAGATTTTATGTTTTTAATTTTTTCATTAATATATATATTCTTTTTGTTTATTGAAAGTTTGTATATATAAACTTATAAAAAAATATTAGAATCAGTTATAGATATTGTATGATTTTAGCTTTACAGAAGTATTGAAAGGTGTTGATTTTATTTATAGTTAAAAATACAATTTAAACATTCTCAAATTTAAATTTTGTCTCAAAAATCTACAGAATTTGAACCAAAACCAATTAGAAAATAAAAATACAAAATAAATAATCTGCTCCATAAAAATTACCTTAACTTGTGCATTAAAAGATTCCTTTAATTAAAATAAAAAAAAATTATCTAGTTAAAAACCAACATATGTCTTTCATGGACATACTTATGAAAATAAAATATATTGAACAAAATTCCTAAAGACAACAGGTAAGTAAGAATATTTTTTTTTGGTAATCCTAAAGCAAGAACTATGAAAAATATAAAAATGATAATTAACTTTTAATGAGTGTAAAAGATTATTTAGTAAAACTATTTAAATTATTTAAAAAAAATGCCACAAATGAGCATGTTCTGAGCTTTGGAATGGCTTATGTTAGGGTTAACTTTCACTCACTAATGAGTAAAGATGTAAGTGGTTTAAGACACACTGTTTTAATATCTTATTGTTTCTTGCTAGTTATATTTGCATCCTATTTGGATGCGTGTTTTGCATTTTATTTGTAATTGTCATTCCCTGTAGGTGTAAAAGGATGGAAGATGGTCAGATCTATTACTTATTATTTAGACACATGGAGCTACAAGCAAAAATTGTAGATTAAGCTAGAAGTGTAGATCTGCTATATGGAATGAAGATATGAAGTTGTATTGCTGCTTGTGCATAAATTTAAATTTGCTGAATCTGTGCAATATGGTTTGGCTATGGTTGTGAACAAAGAGTTGTAATGTGTGTGCAGATTTGAATAGAAAGCAAAGCAGGCGACCCTAAAATGGTAGATCTGCTGGAGGTCACATGAGATCAACTGTCAACGTTGTTATAAACAGAAGCTTTGAACAGAACTGTTGCCTTCAAGAGATCCGTGTGAAGGCCTATCTGCGTGAATTTGTGCAGGCCGTAGAGGACCATTCGCTGCATGATCTGGTGGAGATGTGAGGATGCAAGAGGAAATCCTCAATGGAAAGTTGAGAGAACCTGTTCTCCAAAGCCTTTGAGAAAGATTATGGCTCGAAGAATAAAATCGTGTAGGAAGACAAAGAAGTTTTATGAGCACTTCATTCTGTTTTGAAATTAAATTATGAAAAGGTTTTATAAAAGGGTGGAAAGGTCAAATCAATTATTAAAATAGTTTTCATTCATAAAACGTTCATATCATATTAAAAGGGACATAAAAAGGAGGTCAGTCCAATTACTAAAACGTTTTAGAATTTATTTTTATGAGCATGGGTTTATGAATGGATGGTTTATGAGTTGAATCTGGGTGGTACTCCACACTTATGAGTTGAATCTCGGTGGGATGGTTTAGTTTTGGTTTTTGTGTTTAATTCAGGCATAGCTAAGTTTGAATTTTTTGGGGTGCTAAAAGTATGAGGTATTCTTTTTATGTTCAGAGAAGGAATGTTGCATCAAGTTGTGGAATGAACTATTTGGGTAGGTAAGAGGGTGGAAGGTGTACTTGTAGTTTAACTTGACCTGAAATTGGAGAGTTTGTTGGTTTGTTGAGTCTATGATTGAAGAGGGGAATGTCAGATGGTTTGATCTCAGTTTTGGTTATAAGATTGATGAACCACATAAGTGGAAAAGATTCCTAGAAACTTAGGGTTTACAGCCCATGAGGACCCATGTATTCCCGTAGATGGATTCCCTTTATGCATGTACAAAATGATTGTGGAAGTGCAACATATGAAAGGGATGTTAAAGCTGGAGAAATCATATCTTAGAAGAATCTTGATGTAATAGCAACAATTTAGAAAAAAAAATGGAGATGACAATGTGTCATTTAGATGTACATAGTATTCCTAAGCCTAATTCAAGTTTAAAGGGGGGATTGTTAAGGTTAACTTTGACTCTTGAATGAGCAATGATGCAAGTGGTTTTGGGCACATGGTTTTGGTAGCACATGGTTTCTTTCTAGTTGTATTTGCATGTAAACAATCCTATAAATAGGGTTGTAATCCTCCATTGAAAGGTGCCTTGAAAGATGAGCATAAATAACTCACTTGTTTGGAGGACTGGTTTTGACCATAAATAAAGATTTTCCTTGACTAATTTTTTATGCATAAGATTTTCCAAAATTGTGTGTCTCTTGCTTTCAATAATTATTTTCTTTTTTATATTTATAATTGTTTTTAAACCTAACATCACTAAATATCAAACAAATCACATCATATATTGTAAATGATCCTCAAACATTACAAGTTATAATAGAATCCCTTATAAGAAACACATGCTCTATCATTTGTCAATTAAATGCCAATGCCTCTTAACTTATATTCCTGGTTGATGTTCGATATCTTTCCATTGTGATACCATATATTTGCGTCCATGATAGTATGTAGAATACATGGTTGTGTTCAATGGAAAATTTTGATATATATATATATATATATATATATGAAATAATGTGTATATTAGATTTCTTGTTTTCTAATAATCGAGTTTTCATCAATTTAAAGCCTTACTGCTAGTTAAAGTTTTAGGTTGAAAATTTGTAATGAAGTGATACCAGGATCAAATGATGGACATACATCTTTTGTTGATATTAGTATATATCATTATCATCAATTCAAATGTGTCCATGTAATGTTGATCCTATGTGATAAGTGAAAAACACTTATCACTTATAAATTGACGTAATCAAATGACGTAATCAAATCTCATTAAAGAAAAAAACAAAATTGTTGTCCCCACTACATGGATAAAGAAAACAACATTAACATAAATCGCATCATAAGTTAAAATCACATTATAAGTTAAGAGTAGGTAATTATAGATTCCTTTCATACGCCTAGTCCAAGAACTTAATAGTGCGTCTATGGAAGTTGACCAATTCTAGGTCGATCCGTTATGGCGAAGGAGAAACATATTCATGTGTACAAGTTATGTCTATGACAGTCGAACTATGAAGCATTCACACTATATGGGTTTCACCCTATTGAACCTAGGAAATTGACAGCATCATATGGTGTTGAAAACGTCTTGTTTTTAGGTGTCTAAATATTGTCATGTATGTTTGTATGGTTAACAAATGAATTCCATTTTTAAGTTAAAAAAACCTTGGGGGTATACCTACATCTTTGTTTAAAGTGTTTGATTATTCAATTTCTTTTTTTAATTCTATGTTATTATGAGTTTTTACAAACTATAAATTTATAGGACAATCATGTTGGAGCTGTTAATTACTCTATAGTTTGGCTGTAGTAACACTGAAGAGTCGCAGCACCGCCACATTGCCTCATCGCTTGACAGACATAAAATTATTAATCATGAAAAGGCATTTTAATATGCCAGCAAAGCGGATCTAATCTTCTAAGGAGGTAGCATGATTTTTCATTTCTGTCACATTGTAAATCATAAATTGTGAATTTTGTTTTTGTATAGCGAATGGTCAATTAGTAGTTAATGACCGACTTAGCCAAAATGCTATAAATACCTAAGCTTGTAATATTGATTTGATACACACACATGGAGATATAGATTGATACACAGAGTTGAAACTCTGAATTTTACTGTGTAATATTTTGTGTTTTACTCTGTTTCGAGTTAGTAAGCTTAGATTTATATTTTTTATGTTAGTTTGTTGTAGCAGTTGGAGAAATCAGAGTTTATTTAGTGTTAATGTGTTTTATTAATGAATTAGAGTATTAGTTGAATGCAAGGGTTAACAGAAAGTGTCAAATAGTAAGATACAACTCAGTTGTTACTGTGTTATAGATGACTGTTAGCTGTAACATCTAGTTGCAACACCACCTGTAGAGTGTTGTCAACTGTAACAGCCAGCTGCAACATCTCTGTAGGAGTTGATTTGAATTTTTGTGAGCTCTTTCAGCTGTAACAACCAGCTATTACACAGCTATAAGTGTTGATTTGAGTTGTTAGTGAAGTTTAAATTGTCGCCAAGGCTAAGAGCAACACTCCCATGCCTTTCCCATAGTGATATAAGAGATTGG
The DNA here is from genome assembly GCA_001517045.1 of Pseudotsuga menziesii. Taxonomy (NCBI): domain Eukaryota; kingdom Viridiplantae; phylum Streptophyta; class Pinopsida; order Pinales; family Pinaceae; genus Pseudotsuga; species Pseudotsuga menziesii. Next base: position 364,017 of record LPNX011059647.1, on the reverse strand, counting down.
TTGAGTTTTCTTGCTCATGTGTTTTGGAAAATTGATTGAAGATGGCTACTAACAGTAGTGTACTACATCCACAATTTCCTGTTTTGACTGAAAGAAATTATGATACATGGTTTATTAAAATGAGAACTATTTTGTGTGCCCAAGATATTTGGGAGTTTGTTATGATTGGGTATCCAGAACCAACTGATCAAGTTCTTGATTTGGCTCTCTCAAATGCTATGCATGTTCTATTGAAAGAAAATCGAAAGAAGGATAATAAAGATATTGGCCTTCTTCAACAAATCTTGACTGAATCTATTTTTCCAAAGATATCATGTGCTATGTTGTAATATCCCAAATTTTGGACCTAACACTTATCGGCATGTGCCTATTGATTATGATGATCATCTTGATGTTTTATTTTTATATTGGATCGAAGACCCCACTGCATATGAACATGATGATTTGTTTTATATATTGGCCATAAGCCAATTATTGATGATATATGTATATGGTTGTTTGTGTTGGGTGTGGACCCTGAAGCAAGTGATTGATGAGATGTTTTGTGTTGAGCAAGGAGCTCTAGAATTGCACTAAATTGTAACTCCCTGTTACAAGCGTTGAGTGTGGGATCTGGTAAGCGCTAGGGGTTACTGAAAAGAATTTAATAAATTTCGAGTGAAAACGACTTGAGGAAAATATTGATCTCATCATACTTATTTATAAGTGATTAAATGAAATTTTGAATTTTTATATTCTCATCAAACTACTGAAGACATACCATGTTATACGAGGGAAATCCAACATGCAAGGATGTTTAGAGTTGCCTAGCCTACTAGACCTAAACCATCTACCTACTTGATCTTAATGAAGAAGTGTCATTAACTCTAGGGATCACGGTTTATGATGCCCAAAGACAAATGTTAATAAAGTGTTATATTAATATGTACTTTATACATGTTATGTATAAAGAATTAAATATGTTAATAATATAAATAAATGAAAGAAAGAAGAAGAGATCCATCAATTATTATTTACTCTGAAAGATTAATAAATAGTATAATATCTATAAAAGTCCAACTAGGAACTAGTAGAAAATTCCTAAGTTAAATTATTAATGATTTACCCAAAGTAATTGAAAAGAATTAAATCAAGAAAACAAGGTTTTTTGATTTAACTGTCCCTTTGACTGAAAAGTATGTCTATAAAGACTCAAGCCAAGGAAGGGCTTGGGGTTCTGATTTTATCTGGGGGAAATCATTATTTTTGCTTATTCTCCTCTCAAGTGATTTCTTGGAGAAAATTTTTCTTGCAAGGAAAGGAGAATGGATTCAGAACTGGCTATGTAACACCTCGGTTTTGACCCCGCTTGCATTAAATATACATGATACATATATTGTAAACAATCCTTGTGCGGAGCTAAAGGCTAAGGCCCCACCATCGATTTGGATATGTTATGTTTCGGATTTGGAATGGTCACTGATGGTATATCGGGACATACGACATATATTAATTTGTGATGTCATGCAAATGTGCATTTTAATTAATTACTAGCCAGCTATGTTCACTATAACTAAATTGAGAAGGGGCATGATTCCAAAGGATAAGGAAAGGGGAACGTTGAATTTGGAGTCATGGGGAAAGCCATGTGTCACCACCACCTTAGTCATTTTTTTGTGAGTTTGGACAGTGAGTTGGCTGGAAAAAAGACCACTACCATGCCTGCTCACGCTCTCCCCATGACGCGTCTGTTGGCGAGTCCACTACCCCGATGGTGGTTGTTCAGTTTCTTCACGCGGGGGAGTTAAGGAATCCATATTTTGATTGTTGGGGGTTCTCCCTCTATCTCTCACATGGTTGCTAGTCCGTGAGTATTCTCCCCCTTATTCACGCAGAGCATTGGTCTCTTCCCACCATCGTTAGACTGTTGTGGTTTTCATCATCGATCGTGGGTCTATGTGTGGTGTTCTTTCCATTCAGATAGAGAACCAAAATTTCCTCCACGCATTACTAGAATGGGCATGTGTCCCAACCTTCATCTTTGAATCGTGAGCTGAAGACTGTTACTCTATTGCTGGGTCGTGGTCGTAATTTATTTCCTAGTTTTGTTTGCCGGTGAATTTTTCCATCATGTATAATTTCGGAGTCTATTCCTTTACCATTTTTTGGTCTGTGTAAGCCTCATAGTGATTGTGTCGAGGATCGAGTGCTGTGGGTTCATGTGAGTGTGTTAACTGTTGTTTTCCCACGATGGATTGACTATATTTTTCCTTGTTGTGGTGGTATCGATTGAAGGATTGTTGAGAACTCCTACATGATGGATTGACCATGTTTTCCCCTGTAAACGCTTGAATAGCTATTTGGCTGCTTGCATGCAGTGGTTTTGTCCTCAGACTACATTGGAGTGGGGAATGAGGGCCTGAGGTGCTTCATAAACCTGTTGGATTGAGAACCACACAGACAGAGCTACTGAGCCGGCTTTCTTCTCCACAACCCTTGAATAGCACTGGAAGGAAGATCAGGGTTTGAGGGACTGCGTTGCAGAGAAGGGACCGATTTCCTTGTGTTTGGTGTGTGTGGGTGTTCTAGAAGCCAGGATGGTTCTGTTGTTGGTGCACTAGCTTAGCATTAGCCTTTCCCAGCTCTTGGATGGCCTGATAAACCCAACCTTGTTGGCTTGGTTGATCCATTGTTCACCTGATAAACCCAATTGTGTTGTCTTGGTTGAACTGTGTACCCTTGTGGGTTGTTATCCTTGGCTATGTGTAAGCCTGTTAGTTCCTTATTCATTGTGGAATCATGCCCAGGTTGGGGGTGGCCGTGTTGCTGAGAGATTAAAGAGCAGGCGGGCCTATGTTTGGGTGGAACGTTGCAGTGACGTAGCTGGTTGTAGAACAAGTTCTCTATAAAGATAAGTACTCTTGCCTAACTTGTGTCTACAATTATATATTTACCATTGATGAATTAGGATATTCATGTTAAATGCTGATTGATATATTTTGCTTCCATTGTGTATATGAATGATTATGAATCGTAATGTGTTTTATGTTTTTAAGTATCATGCTTTAGCACTATATGCATGTATCTTCATGTTCGTGGGGCTAGATGCCCAGATGATTTGACGTATAGTAGCATCCTCTTTGTCGGTTGGAGGGTCGAGGACGTTACAGAATACTAGTTAGGAAACCCTACCTTAGGATCCCTAAGCTACCTACATGTTGGAGTCCAGCTCGGGGGGGATCTCGATTTAAACCAGGAATGATTCCAGGTCATGGTTGGGTGGAACATGGTAGTTCCCAAGTGATTTGGTCATCACACAAAGGTTGGATCTGCATTGAATTCTTAATGCTAGTTACTTAAGTGTGCAGGTTCCACCATTAATAAAGATTCAATTGCACATATGAAGCCCTTGACTATCTATGTTAGCTTCTAGATTTACTATTGGTTATGCTAGGTAAATGATTTCAATAGCTTTCCTAACCCTATGGGATTGATTTTCTGATTTGAATCTGCTAGGGTTTGCACTTCTTAAATATTAATCTTAGGCTGCAAATTTTATCATATGTTGTATATCACCAAGGTTTGTACCTTCAAGTTTGTTTCTATTTTATTTCAAATACTTAGATTATGTTTCCTATAAACTAGGCTTTGGTTTCTGGTTAAATGTATATATATTTTTCTTTAGGCTTTATTACTCTGCTAACATATTTCATTTGTCAACAGAGGCTTACCTTAGATTTATTTAAAAGAAAACTAGTTCAAAAGTACAAGTTAAGTATTAAAATTATATATATATATATATATAAACAATCGTATAAATAGTGTTATAAGATAATATACTAAATTACATTTAAAATCAACTAAAGAACAAATTATAACAAAAACAAAGTTAATAAATCATTAAAAGACCTTTCAAGGTCTGTTTCCATAATACAAAACTAAATACAATAACATTCCATTTAAAATAAGTATCATCATAAATATACGAACAAAGAATATATCGTGACCATCCATGTGGTCCAATACCAAATCTATGAACTCTTATAAAAACCACAGTCCAAGTTTCCTAGTCAAGAATCGCATCCATTCACATAACTCATGTCTATAAAAGAAATCCACATTCATATTTTTTAATCTATCTTAATCATATATCATTAAAGAATTATTAAATAAAACCCTTTTAATTCCAACAAAGTTCACGACATCGAATCCCATGGATGTTCAGACCCAGGGAAAAAGTAGTAACAACAACCATAGTGTAATACATTAAACAGAAATCCCAAATCATATCACCGTACTGCCGGTGCTTAAAAGAAAATAAAATCCATGACATAATGTAATGAACAAAAGTCAACCTTTTATTATAATCCCCAGATTACATCTCTACATAGGCCACGCTATACACTAATGTATGCAGGTTGTCATTTACCCATACATCAAATGCCATATAAGAAACAATGCATACGCTAACAATGAGGTCGTAAAGACCCTAGATACAACATGACCTCAGCCAATAACAATTTAAATACACTGTCCTTTAACTATAAACTCACAGTAGGCATTAGCCATCGTGGTTTCCAACCCATGGCTTTTCCACAGTCCAATTTACATAAGAACAAATAACAATAGCAAAATAATATACAAGCTATCATAGCACTATGGGAAAGGCTCAGTCCATTTACGGCATGGCCCTTTTTTCCCACGCGCTTTCCAATTATCACAACTAAGCAATACATAATTCCAATTTATACATGGAGCATCCAATTAGGTGAATGCCTCTTACAAACTCTTGCTCTAATTAAGTACATTGCTTTAATAAAAATGCAAAAGGAAATGGTATGCACAACATATAAAGATTAACCATCACCATCATATAAAAACGATACATATATCTATTTGCAACAAAGTATACCAAAGTCTTTTTACACAGTCGTCATTAAAGGTCGAGGACAAGGTTTATACAGGCCTGCTAATGGGCTATGGCACCATTGAAAGAAATGGTGTAGCACATGGAAAAAAGACCCAAATCAAATTAATGATTTACATAACCAGGAACAAATACACATAGCCGAATGGCATCAGACTTTGATTCATGGCTTAACGCCTTAAACATTTAAAATAAAACCCAAATATGTATCTTAAGCCCAAAGGAGAAATCAGAAACCCATAGCATAAAACCCCAACAAATCAACAAACCAAAATGCAGTCTGCCCAAAAGGGCTGAGAGGTAGCAAGTATAGAATTCCCAACAGGATTACCACAGCCACTTTGCAACACCTTGGATCCATCAACGCAGTATGGAGCCACCCCACTTTCACTACCCTCTCACCTGGCACCAAAATTGAATACGAGATGGGTGAGAAGTATGACCACCTATAAATGCAATAATGCAAGCCATATTAATTTTGAGAAGCCAACGGGATCTTACCTTCTGTGCAATAGAGGTTTCCTCCATTTTCCCACTGCACAGAGCAAGACCAAAGCCCAAATCCAATAATTGCAAATGAAAAACCCATCGTGAGCCAAGACATAAGCTTGGGGCTACCACGATTACCAAAAACATTAAATGCACCACCTGGAGTCCATTAACGAAATACAAAACCCACTCTTCCATTGTTCAACTTTGTTGCATTATCGTGGACTTCACTATCCATGCAACAGATTAAACCCGATTGACATATGGTTCAACCTTATGTTATGTTCTCCACCCTAACCTTATTCACCAAGCAATATATTACAATCATAAGGTTTAGTGCATAGTATAGGCCTAGTAATGCTCTAACCATAAGTCAAGGCATAATATAGAATTTAAATATAACATGTAAACTTTAGGGCTTAAGCCATGACTTAAAAACCATACAACAAGCCCTAAGCTTAGGATTAGTGAACATGGAATATGAAATATGCTATGTTAAATAATTTAACCCTCATTAAATCAATGTTCCTGGTTTTGAAAGCCATGAACTTAACCTGCAAATAGAAAACATAAGAAGTGTTAATAAGATTTGATAAAACGAGCATAGAACGGAATTTTACTAAGATATATAAACAACGAAATACGAAAGCATATTAAATTAAAAGTATTAATTATACATGTTATGATTCGGAGTCAGTAAAGGAACCAAGTCAACCAGGAGTATCTTCTTTAAGATTCAAGACTTCTAGTACTCGTTAAATAAGACCCCGTCACAAGTATGAACTGCATCTAAAATAAAATAGGTGCCTTAGTTTAGAGAAATAAGTAATACTGCTAACTAGTAAATGCCTTTACCTCTCAAACTATCATGGGAGAACATGTCCCTCCACTCCGCCCACTTTATTTCCATGAAACAAATTTAAGTTAGGACTAAAAAATTAACAGGTACAACAATTGAGAAAGGACGAAGTATATAATTCCAGTGAGGACACATCAGCGAGAAAATTATAAACATAGTACTAAGCAGTAAACAATAGTACGACATCATAAGTAACTTACATTAAAAATAATGAATGAATGGTAAAATATATAATGTAAGAACAACTTACGAATAAACAGTCGTACATGAAGTGTACGATAGACTTCTGCAAGTGAATAATGTTCCATCTAGGAAGTTTTTACTAGCCTAAAAAAATATTGATTTTTGCGGACATTACAAGTGGTATTAGAGCCCAGTTTCAATACTAAGAGACCTATCAGTGCACCAAACTATCACTGCAGAGAAAGTAAAGCATTATAATAAAGTTTGGTTACTAACAAAAAATGTTCTTGCTATTAATTTTTTTTGCAATTACAGGAATTTTTACAGCACTGTTCAGTTTGTGAATACTGAGGAAGAAAACAATTGACAAGGAAAGATGACCACCCCCACTCCAGAAGCAGAGCTGGTGGTAGAGCTAAACTCTGATGTTTTGAAAACTTTACATAGTCTTCAAGCTGAATTGAAAAGTTTCAAAGAAGAAATTATGAATGAAAGGAAGGAGCAGCAAGCTATAAATGAAGCCTTACTGAGAAATATGATAGGAGGAAGCATGCACAGTAAACCTACTCAGACCACAAATAGTTCCAAAAGAGAACCTCACCCAAAACGGACCAGCATCCCAAGAGGAGAGGAAAAAGGAAGAACGCATCCCTGAAGCACCAAAAGGAGTCCATCATAGTCCTTCTAGTAGCAACTCACTTTCTCCACAGAGAAAGAAGCAAAGGAGTGATGACAGTCTTCAGGGGGAGTTTCAAAAATTAAGAGCCCCAACCTATGAAGGTGAAGTAAACACTTGGGAAAAGGATAAAGAATGGTTTCTAGGTATGAGTAAGTATTTCCAAGTTAATAACTGTTCAAGTGAGATGAAGGCTAAGATTTCCATCTATAACTTAAATGGTAAGGCGGCAAGATGCTGGACGGATTTAAAACACACCAAGAAAGACGAGTTGTAGGAAATACACTAGGATAATTTTTGAAAGCTTTTGCAAGAAAAATATATGTCAGAAATCTTCTTTGACCGAAAATTGAAAGAGCTTCACGGACTACGCAATGGATCCATGACTAAAGATGCTTTTATTAACAAATTTATAGATCTATTGCATTATGTACCATAAATGAAAGAAGAAAAAGTAAAGATCCAATAGTTCCTAGGATGTCTTCCTCCCAGTTTTCAGGACATGATTGAATTCCACATGCATAAGACTCTAGATACCATGCTGCACAAAGCCAGGATCTGTTTTAAGCATGGACAACTGAGGTAGGAGAACCTGAACCAAAACTAAGAGAAGTATACGAACTTCTCTAATAACTACAAACCTAGGTCCAACCCACAACCATACAGAAATAAATATAACATCTTTCAATCGAACAAGAACTTTAATAAATCTTATACAAAGCCTTATGTACCATCTACTAATCTTATCAAACCAATAGTAAGTGGAGCCAATGCTACCCCACCGTAGATAAAGTGTTGGAAATGCAGCGAGTTTCGTTATTCCCAAGATTGTAAGAACAAGACCAGTGGGGTCTTGCACAACTTACAAGAAGAACCAAATATTGAGGACATAGCTCGAACACTACATATCTATGCAGCATTGCATGGCCGACATGCATATCATCAAGCTACGATGGTTGAAATAGAAGGTAATATCCCGAATGCTTCTATTTCAATACGTATTGATCCTGGTGCTCACTGGAGATATGTTGCACCTAAAATTGTTGATATATGCAAACTAGGTGAAGTTAAACATGAAAAACATTGGCTGGTTCAGTTAGGAACAAGTACGAAACAAAAACTTGAATGGTTTTCATATGAAAGTAAACATGAACATCCTACCTTTAGGATCGTACGATGTACTTATTGGCATGGACTAGCTAGAACAACACCATGTCATGCTCGATTGTTTACACAAGTCTATCTTGTGTACTGATAGTCAAGGGAACCAAGTAAAGGTTCAGGGCATCCCAAAGAAAGTTTCTGTAAGAAAAATATCTTCCTTAAAAGCAAAGAAATGTGTTAGGAAATGCAAGTTGTTTGCAGTAAACATCCTAGACATAGAATCTAATAGGGAACAACGCATAGAATATTTACCCATTCTTCAAGAATTCAAGGATGTGTTTCCCAAGGAAATCCTTAGAATACCTCTAAAATGAGACCTAGACTTTTCCATTGAACCTACCCCAAGATCAGTTCTGGCCTCCAAAGCCCCTTACTGCATTGGTGCACCTGATTTCGTTGAACTCAAACTGTAATTGTAGAGTTGAAAGAGAAAGGGTATATCTGACCCAGTTTATCTCCTTAGGGAGCACCGATATTGTTCCCAAAGAAGAAATACGGTACGATACGAATGTGCATCGATTACAGTCATTCGAACAAAATGACCTTCAAGAACCGTTACCCACTCCCCAGGATCGCCGACTTGTTCGATCAGGTGGGAGGAGCCAAAATATTTTCAAAGATTGATCTATGATCTGGGAAGCATCAGTTATAGATTCATGATGAGGATATTCACAAAACTACCTTTCGTACAAGGTACGGGCACTATGAGTTCGTAGGTATGCCATTCAAGTTAACCAATGGACACACGAAATTTATGTGTATGATGAACAACATATTCAGTAGGTATCTGGATAAGTTTGTCTTTGTCTTTATAGACAACATATGGGTTTATTCAAAGAATAATTAATAACATGAAGAACACCTTTGCATAGTACTACAAGTGTTGAGAGAACACCATATTTACGCTAATATTAGTAAATGTGATTTTTATGAACCACAAATATAGTATCTAGGTCACATTATCTATGAGACAGGGATAGTTGTGGACCTGGAAAATATTAAATCAATAAAGGATTGGCCTACTCCTACTAGTGTCACTGACATTAGGTCATTTTTGGAATTAGCCATATATTTTCGAAAGTTCATTGAGAACTTCTCGAGAATCGCTTGCCCCATGACTGAATTGTAGAAGAAAGAAAGTAAGTTCTTATGGACCACTAAGTGTGAAGAAATATTTCAAAAGCTTAAGCAGCTTTTGATGACTGGACTGATGTTACGAATTGCATATCCCAATGGGGTTTTCATTGTTTGCACGAATGCAAGAAAGGAAGGACTTGGAGGAGTCCTCTTGTAAAATGATCATGTGATCTATTATTAGTCACAAAAGTTAAAAGAGCATGATCAGAATTACCCTACACATGATCTTGAATTAGCTGCCATCATCCATGCTTTGAGGATGTGGAGGAACTACCTCATGGGAAGGAAATTCCTTCTAAGGACAAACAATATGACTCTAAACTATTTATTTGATCATCTAGATCTGAATGCAAGGAAATCCAGATGGTTGGCTTTCCTTAGCGAGTATCATTTTGAGCTTAAGCACATTAAGGGCAAGGAGAATAAGGTTTTCAATGCTTTAAGCCGACGAACTCATATGATTTATGAGGTGACCTTGAGTCAAACCAATGCATATTTGCATGACAAGATTAGAACAGCCAACGGATATGACCCCTTCTATGTAGATATTCTCAATAAAGTCCACGAGGAGAGGTTATTTCAACAACAACAAGAATACAAGGTAGACGAATCCTGACTACTATGGTCAAAGTATCGCTTGTATGTTCCAGAAGGAGGGAACCTTCGGTCTAGCATCCTGATAGAATTTCATCAGGAACTCTACTTAGGGCACCCGGGATATCAAAAGATGATATCCGCTGTCAAGAGACACTTTTTCTAGAGTAAGTTAAAGGATGACATTGTAATTTTTATTGTGAAATGTCAGGAGTGCCAGCTACTCAAAGCTGAACATCAGCATCCTGCGGGATTACTGTAGTCATTGCCCATTCCAGAATGGAAGTGGGAGGTTATTAGTATGGACTTTATCACCGGTTTACCAAAGAGTTAAAAGAAAAATGATTCTATTTTTGTGGTATTCGACAAGTTGTTGAAATCAGCATGCTTTATTCATGTGAAATTGACCTACAGGGCCATGAACATTGCCAATATCCTCTTGAAAGAGATATCTAGATTGCATGGGATACTGTAGGCAATTATCTCGGATCGAGATGTGAAGTTTATAGGAAAATTTTGGAGATCTTTATTCTCTATATTGGAGATACAGTTGAACTTTACCACTGCATATCACCCGCAGATAGATGGGAAGATAGAGAGAGTAAACCAAATTGTGGAGGACATTCTCTGAATGTATGTCATGAACAATCCCATGAAGTGGGAGGATTACCTGCACCTTGTAGAGTTTGTGTATAAAAATGGTTATCAAGTTTCCGCCAAGATGAGTCCCTTTGAGGTACTCTATGGATGAAAGTGTAGAACACCGGTTACTTGGGATATCCCAGTTGATCGGCCCATGTTAGGGCCTAATTTGTTGATGGACTTGGAACAGTTGGTTACCAAGGTCCAAGTGAACCTTAAAGAAGCACGGGACCACCAGAAAAGTTACGCGGATTGGAAAAGAAATGATAAAGAATTTCAAATAGGCGATCATGTTTACTGGAAAGTAAAATCCAAATGAAGCTCGTTGAGATTGGGTAGGTGTGGTAAGTTAGCACCTAGATTTTGTAGACCTTTTGAAATACTAGCCAAGAAAGGTCTAGTGACTTATGAACTAGCATTGCCAGTGCATGTAAGAGTCCACAATGTCTTCCATGCATCTTTGTTAAAGAAATATGTTTATGATACTAACATGTTGTTGATTGGTCACTATTATAGGTTGTACGTGAAGGGGATTTTTCCCCTGAGCCTACCCATATTTTGGACAAGAGAGAGGTGTAGCTTCGGAAGTGCACTGTAGTCCAATTGAAAGAGCAGTGGAAGCACTTTGAGGCCAATGAAGGTACTTGGGAGAACGAGGCCACCATGAGAAAGGCTTACTCTGCCTTGTTTCATGATATCCTTCTAAGTCCCTAGACCACCAGGGACGGTGTTGTTCTAAGCGGGAAGTGATGTAATATCCTGAATTTTGTACCTAACACTTATAGGAATGTGCCTAATGATTATCATGATTATCTTGATGTTTTATTTTTATATTGGGTCGAAGACACCACTGCATATGGACATGATGATTTTTTTTATATATTGGGTGTAAGCTAATTATTGATGATATATGTATATTATTTTTTGTGTTGGCAGTGGACCCTGAAGCCCATGATTGATGAGATTATTTGTACTGAGCGAGGAGATCTAGAGCACATGATTACTTACCTTTGTGTTGAGAGAGAATCTCTAGAACACATGAAAAGATAATGGGATGTGTTGGGCATAATCCTTGGAGCCTTCCATGTTGATGTTGAGCATAAGCTTTGGATCATCGGATCCTTGGCTATTGTATCCCTAGGTGTATCATACAAGTACATCCTAGCACTAGTGTTGAGCAAGGAGCTCTGTAATTGCACTGATTTTTAACTCCCTGCTAAAAGCGTTGAGTATGGGCTCTGTTAAATTCTAGGGGTTACTGAAAATAATTTAATAACTTTCGAGTGAAAATGACTTGAGGAAAATATTGATCTCATCATACTTATTTATAAGCGATTAAATGAAATTTTGAATTTCTATATTCTCATCAAAGTACTAAAGAGCTACCATGTTATACGAGGGAAATCCAACATGCAAGGAAGTTTAAAGTTGCTTCACCTAGTAGAACTAAATAATATACCTACTTGATATTAATGAAGAAGTGTCATTAAGTCTAGGGATCATGGTCTATTATGCCCAAAGACAAATGTTAATAAAGTGTTATATTATTATGTAGTTTATACATGTTATGTATAAAGAATTAAATATATTAATAATATAAATAAATGAAAGAAAGAAGAAGAGCTCCATCAATTATTATTTATTATGAAATATTAATAAATAGTATAATGTCTATAAAAGTCCAACTAGGAACTAATAGAAAGTTCCTAAGTTGAATTATTAATGATTTCTCCAACGTAATTGAAAAGGGTTAAATCAAGAAACCAAGGTTTCTTGATTTAATTGTCCCTTTGACTGAAACGTCTGTTTATAAAGACTCAAGCCATGGAAAGGCTTGGGGTTCTGATTTTATCTGGGGGGAATTATTATTTCTGCCTATTCTTCTCTAAAGTTATTTCTTGGAGAAACGTTTTCCTGCAAGGAAAGGAGAATTGATTTAAAACTAAATACCAGTTAGGAAACCATACCTTAGGAGCTCTAAGCTACTTGCATGTTGGATTCCAGCTCAGGGGGAATCCGGATTTAAACCAGGAATGGTTCCAGGTCATGTCTGGGTGGAACGCTATAGTTCCCAAGTGATTTGGTCATCAAACAAAGGTCAGATGTGCATTGAATTATTAATGCTGGTTATTTAATTAGTGTGCAATTTCTACCATTAATAGAGATTCAATTGGAGGTATGAAGCCCTAGACTATCTATGTGAATTTCTCTATTTACTATTGGTTATGCTAGGTAAATTATTTCAATACCTTTTGTAATCCTATGGGATTGATTTTTTTATTTGAATCTGCTAGGGTTTGCACTTCTTAAATATTAATCTTAGGCTGCAAATTTTATCATATGTTGTATATCACCAGGGTTTGTAAGTTCAAGTTTGTTTCTGTGTTATTTCAAATACTTGTATTATGTTTACTATAGACTAGGTTTTGGTTTCTAGTTAAGTGTATATATATTGTTCTTCAGGATTTATTACTCTGTTGACATATTTCATTTGTCATTAGAGGCTTACCTCAGATTTATTTAAAAGAAAACTAGTTCAAAAGTACAACTTAACTATTAAAATTATATCTATATCTATCTATCTATCTATATATATATATATATATATATAAACACTCCTATAAATAGTGTTATAAGATAATCTACTAAATTACATTTAAAATCAGGTAAAGAACAGATTATAACTAAAACAAAGTTAATAAATCATTAAAAGACCTTTCAAGGTCTGTTTCCATAATCCAAAACTAAATAAAATAAAATTCCATTTAAATAAGTATCATCATAAATATTTGAAGAGAGAATATATCGTGACCATCCATGTGGTCCAATACCAAATCTCTGCACTCTTATAAAAACCACAGTCCAAGTTGCCTAGTCAAGAATAACATCCATTCACATAACTCATGGCTATAAAAGAAATCCACATTCATAATTTTAAATATATCTTAATCAGATATCATTAAACAACTATTAAATAAAACCCTTTTTATGCCAACAAAGGTCGCAACATCGAATCCCATGGATGTTCAGACCCAAGGAAAAAGTAGTAACAACAACCATAGTGTAACATATTAAATAGAAATACCAAATTGTGCACCATACTACCGGTGCTTAAAAACAAATAAAATCCATTACATAACGTAATGAACAGAAGTCAACCTTTTATTATAATCCCTAAATTACATCTCTACACAGGCCATGCTATACACTAATGTATGAGGGTTGTCATTTACACATACATCAAATGCCATATAAGAAAAAGTGCATACACTAACAGTGAGGTCATGAAGACCCTAGCTACAGTGCGACCTCAGCCAATAAAAATTTAAATACACTGTCATTTAACTATAAACTCATAGTAAGCATTAGCAATCGTGGTTTCCAAACCACGGGTTTTCCACAGTCCAATTTACATAAGAACAAATAACCATAACAAATTAATATACAGGATATCACAACACTATGGGAAAGGCTCGTGCCAATTAGGGCATGGCCCTTTTTCCCCACACGTTGTCCAGTAATCACAACTAAGCAATAAATAATTCCAATTTATACACGGAGCATCCGATTAGGAGAATGCCTCTTAAAAACTCCCACTCTAATTAAGTACATTGCTTTAATAAAAATGCAGAAGGAAATCGTATGCACAACATATCAAGATTAACCATCACCATCACATGAAAAGGATACATATATCTATTTTTAGGAGAGTATACCAAAGTATTTTTACACAGTCACCATTAGAGGCCAAGGAGAAGGTTTATATAGGCGTGCCAATAGGCTATGGCACCATTGAAAGAAATTGTGCAGCCCATGTAAAAAAGGCCCAAATCAAATTATGATTTACATAACCAGGAAAAATTACACACAGATGAATGGCCTTAGATTTCGATTCATGGCTTAGCACCTTAAACATGTAAAATAAAACCCAAGTGTGTAATATTAAGCCCAAAATCAGAATAGAAAAATCACAGCATAAAACCCCAACCAAGCAACAAACCTAAATTCAGTTTGCCCAAAAGGGTCGAGAGGTAGAACATATAGACTTGCTAACAGGCTTACCATGGCCACTTTGCAACACCTTGGAGCCAATAGCGTAGTATGGAGCCACCCCAATTTCACTACCCTGTCACCTGCCACCATAATCGAATATGAGAAGCCAACGAGATCTGAGAACCATAATGAAAACCATAATAATGCTGAGAAGCCAACGAGATCTTAGCTTCTCTGCAATGGATGTCTCCTCCATTTCCCCCCTGCGCAGAGTAAGACCAAACCCCAAGTCCAACAATTTCAAATGACAAACCCATCATGAGCCAAGCCCTAAGCTTGGGGTTGCCGCAATTACCAAAAACATTAAATGCACCAGCTAGAGTCCATTAAAGAAATGCCAAACCCACTCTTTCATAGTTCAACTTCATTGCATTATCGCAGACTTCACTATCCATGCACAAGCTTAAAGCCTATTGACATATGGTTCAACCATATGTTATGTTCTCGACCCTAACCTTATTCACCAAGCAATATATTACAATGATAAGGTTTAGTGCATAGTATAGGCCTAGTAATGCGCTAACCATAAGTCAATCCATAATATAGGATTTAAATATAACATGTAAACTTTAGGCCTTAGGCCATAACTTAAAAACCATACATCAAGCCCTAAGCTTAGGCTTAGTGAACATGGCATATGTAATATGCCATGTTAAATAATTTAACCCTCATTAAATAAATGTTCCTGGTTTTGAAATCCATGAGCTTAACCTGTAAATAGAAAACATAAGAAGTGTTAATAAGATTTGATAAAATGAGCATAGAACAGAATTTTACTAAGATATATAAACAATGAAATATGAAAGCATATTAAAGTAAAATTAGTAATTATACCTGTTATGATTTGGAGTCGGTAAAGGAACCAAGTCAACCAGGAGTATGTTCTTTAATATTCAAGACTTCTAGTACTCATTAAATAATACCCCGTCGCAAGTATGAATTGCATGTGAAATAGAATAGGTGCCTTAGTTCAGAGAACTAAGTAAGCCTGCTAACTAGTAAATGCCTTTACTTCTCAAACCGTCATGGGAGAAAGTGTCCCTCCATTCCGCCCACTTTGTTTCCACCAAACAAAGTTTAATAGGTACGACAATGGAGAAACGACGAAGTATATAAATCCAGTGACGACACATAAGAGATAAAAGTATAAACTTAGTACTAAGCAGTAAACAACAGTACATCATCATAAGTAAATTACATTAAAAATAATGAATGAATGGTAAATACAAAACGTAAGAACAACTTACGAATAAAAAGTGGTACATGAAGTGTACGATAGAGTTTTCCAAATGAATAATGTTTCGGCTAGGTATTTTTTACTAGCCTATAAAAAAAAATTCAATTTTTTGGGACATTACAAATGGTATTAGAGCCCAGTTTCAATAGTAAAAGACCCATGGGCGCACCAAACTATCACCACAGAGAGAGTAAAGTATTATATTAAATTATTGTTACTAACAGAAAATTGTTCTTCCTATTAAATTTTTTTGTGGTTATAGGAATTTTTACAGCACTGTTCAGTTTATGAATATTGAGGTAGAAAATAGTCAGCAAGGAAAGATGACCACCCCCACTCTGGAAGCGGAGCCAGTGGTAGAGATAAACTATGATGTTTTGAAAACTTTACACAGTATTCAATATGAATTGAAAATTTTTAGAGAAGAAAGTCTAAAAAAAATGAAGGAGAAGCATGCTATAAATGAAGCCTTACTGAGAAATATGATGGGAGGAAGCCCGCAAGGTAAACCTACTCAGTCGATAAACAGTTCCAAAAGAGAACCTTACCCAAAACGAATGAGCAGCCCAAGAGGAGAGGAAAAAAGAACTTACACACCCCTAAAGCACCAAAAGGAGACCATCAGAGTCCTTCTAGTGGTGACTCACTTTCTCCATGGAGAAAGAAGAAAAGGAGCGATGAAAGTCTTCAGTGGGAGTTTCGAAAAATAATATCTTTAACCTATGAAGGTGAAGTAAACACTGGGGAAAAGGATGAAGAATGGTTGTTGTGCATGAGTAAGTATTTCGAAGTTCATAACTATTCAAGTGAGATGAAGGCTAGGATTTCCATCTATAACTTAAATGGTAAGGCAGTAAGATGGTGGACAGATTTAAAACACACCAAGAAATATGAGTTGTGCGAAATACGTTGGGATACTTTTTGAAATATTTTCAAGGAAAAATATATGTCGAAAAGGTTCTTTGACAAAAAAGTGAAAGGGTTTCATGAACTACGGATCAAATCCATGAATATGGACGCGTTTATTAACATATTTCTAGATCTATTGCATTATGTACCGTACATCAAAGAGGGAGGATCCACGGACATGGGTAACACTTTTTGGCAAGTGAATTTGGAAAAAAACCAAAAAACGTACCTCAGTCGAGGGCTTATTAAACCATTGACCGAGCTAATAATATCTCGACCGAGCTTTTATGAAGCCCTCGACCGAGGTTTTTTTCAGCCCTCGGTCGAGGTATCTATTAACCCTCGGTCGTGGTATTAAAACCTTGACCAAGGGTTAATAGATACCTCGACCGAGTTATTAACTCGGTCGAGGTATATATCTTGACCGAGGTGCTTCTGTCAAAAAAACTATAGTGCGGTCTGTCTGTTTGGGTGAATGGCCGGGTGGTGTGGACCGCCTTACGGTGAGAGAGGGTTACCGTCTGTGTGATAGAGAATGCAAATTATTAGTTGCATGGTAGTATGAGTTGGTCAATTAACTTTTATTTATTCAATTAAACTATACCTTTTCATACCTTTTATTTCTGCAGGGGATTAGTAGCCGGCCAAAGAAAGGTACAGATATGATTCAATAAACATGAATTTTACATTGAGTCGAGAAATCACTAAATTACCAAAGGTTTTAAATACTAAAAATACTTTGCGCCTTCGTATATAATTTTTAATTTAAAAAAACTACAATTATGTGATATGTTTTTCAAAAACATATCACATAATTGTAGTTTTTTTAAATTAAAAATTATATACGAAGGCGCAAAGTATTTTTAGTACTTTTGGAGAGATGAAAATGTGACCATGAAAAAAATGATATGACATCATTTCCTTGGATTATATCAATTTATAGATCTGTAGATATGGGCCGAGGAGTCATATGAGTCATAGAATTCATAGATTTGATCAATCATATCTATGATTCCTATGACTCCAAGACCCATTCTATAAATAAAGATAATTGACTCTTTCTTTCATTTCAAACACCAACTCTCAACAAATGTAATGACCGTGTACGCTTTTGGCTTAGGGCTGCTGTCTTTAAATAGAATAGGACCTCGACCGAGCTAATACCTCGGTCGAGGTATTAACAAGACCTCGACCGAGCTAATACCTCGATCGAGGTATTAACAAGACCTCGACCGAGGGTTTGTTAAACCCTCGGTCGAGGGATGTACAAACCCTCGACCGAGGTCCTGTTAATACCTCGACCGAGGTATTTAAATACCTCGGTCGAGGTTTATACCTCAGTCGAGGGCTTAAAAAAACAGCCTTAGCCCACATTCAAACAAATGGAAAATTTCATGTCCCTTGC
>LPNX011059647.1:325831-345677 GCA_001517045.1 Pseudotsuga menziesii | reverse complement strand
CGTTTTGAGGGCTTCTATCTAGCACATGAGTAAAAAATCAGGTTTTCATCGCCAAATTTGGCCAAAAAGTGTTACCCATCTTCATGGAATCACCCAAGAAGAAAAAGTAAAGATCCAACAGTTCTTAGGATGTCTTCATCCCAGTTTTTGGGACAAGATTGAATTCGACAAGCCTAAGACTCTGGATACCACACTACACAAAGCTATGCTCTATTATGAGCACAGATAGCTGAGGGTCTATTATGAGCATGGATAACTGATAACCGCAAACCTAGGACGCGTTTATCAACATATTTCTAGGTCTATTGCATTATGTACCGTACATCAAAGAAGAAAAAGTAAAGATCCAACAGTTCTTAGGATGTCTTCGTCCCAGTTTTTGGGACAAGATTGAATTCGACAAGCCTAAGACTCTGGATACCACACTGCACAAAGCTATGCTCTATTATGAGCATAGATAGCTGAGGGTCTATTATGAGCATGGATAACTGATAACCGCAAACCTAGGTCCAACCCACAACCATACAGAAAGAAAAATAATAGCTTTCAAGCGAACAAGAACTTTAATAGATTTGGTACAAAGCCTTATGGTGACCATCTGCTAATTTAAGCAACTAGTAGCAAGCGGAGCTAATGCTACCCTGATACAGATAAAGTACTGGAAATGCAGCGGACCTCATTATTCCTGAGATTGTAAGAACAAGACCAGTGGGGTCTTGCACAACTTACAAAAAGAAACAACTATTGAGGACATAGTTGGAACACCGTGGAGATATGCAGCATTAGATGGCTGACAGGTAGATCGTCAAGCTACAATGGTTGAAATAGAAGGTAATATCTTCAATGCATCTATTTCAATACTTATTGATCTCGGTTATTTTCGGAGCAATGTTGCACCTAAATTTGTTAATATATGCAAACTAGGAAAATTTAAACATGAAAAACCTTGGCTGGTTCAGTTAGCCACAGGTACAAAACGAAAGGTTTCAAAAATTGTTATAGATTGTGAGGTAAACCTGAATGGTTTTCTTACAAAAGTAAACCTGAACATCGCACCTTTAGGATCATACGATGCACTTATCGGCATGGACTGGCTGGAACAACACCATGTCATGATTGATTGTTTACACAAGTCTATCTTGTGTACTGATAGTCAAGGGAGCCCAGTAAAGGTTTAGGGAATCCCAAAGAAATTTTATGTAAGACAAATATCTACCTTACAAGAAAAGAAATGTGTTCGGAAATGCTACAAGTTGTTTGCAGTAAACATTCAAGACATAGAGTCTAATAGGGAACAACACATAGAATATTTCCTCGTTCCTGAAGAATTTAAGGATGTGTTTCCCAAGGAAATCCCTTTGACTACCTCCGAAACGAGACCTAGAATTTTCCATTGAACTGATCCCAGGATCAGTTCTGGCCTCAAAAGCCCCTTATCGCATGAGTGCACCTGAGTTGGTGGAACTCAAAATACAATTGCAAGAGTTGATAAAAAAAAGTTATATCCAACCTAGTGTATCTCCTTGGGGAGCACCAATATTGTTCGTAAAGAAGAAAGATGGTACGATGTGGATGTGCATCGATTACCATCAAGAACCATAACCCACTCCCCAGGATCGACGAATTGTTCAATTACGTCGGAGGAGACAAAATATTTTCAAAGATTGACCTATGATCTCGATGCCATCAGGTACGGATTCGTGACAAGGATATTCACAAAACTGCCTTTCGTACAAGGTACGAGCACTACGAGTTCGTAGCGGTACCATTCGGGTTGACCAATGCACATGCAAACTTTATGTGGATGATGAACAACATATTCAGTAGGTATCTGGATAATTTTGTTTTAGTCTTTATAGACAACAAACTGGTTTATTCAAAGAATAATGAATAACAGGAAGAACACCTTTTCATAGTATTACAAGTGTTGAGAGAACA
Source organism: Pseudotsuga menziesii (assembly GCA_001517045.1). NCBI lineage: Eukaryota > Viridiplantae > Streptophyta > Pinopsida > Pinales > Pinaceae > Pseudotsuga > Pseudotsuga menziesii. The sequence continues at coordinate 343,739 of LPNX011059647.1, read as the reverse complement.
TCATATTTATGCTAAGCTTAGTAAATCTGATTTTTACAAACCACAGATATAGTATCAAGGTAACATTATCTCCAAGACAGGGATCATCATGGACCCAAAAAAGATTAAATCAATAAAGGATTGGCCTACCCCTACTAGTATCACTAACATTAGGTCATTTTTGGAATTCTCGAGATATTATCGAAAGTTCATTGAGAACTTCTCAAAAATCTCTTACCCCATGACTTCTTTGTAGAAGAAAGCAACTAACTTATTATGGACCTTCAAGTTTGAAGAAATATTTCAAAAGCTTAAGCAGCTTTTGATGACCACACCGATGTTACAACTTGCGGATCCCGATGGGGATTTCGTTGTTTACACGGATGCAAGAAATAAAGGACTTAGAGGAGTCCTCTTTCAAAATGATCATGCAATCTGTTATGATTGCATGAGCAGAATTACCCTATGCATGATCTATAATTAGCTTCCATCATTCATGATTTGAGGATGTGGAGGAACTACCTCATGTGAAGGAAATTCCTTCTGAATATAGATAATATGAGTATGAAGTATTTATTTGATCAACTGGATCTGAATGCAAGGTAGGCCAGATGGTTGGCTTTCCTTAACGAGTATCATTTCGAGCTTAAGCACATTAAGGGCAAGGAGAATCAGGTTGTCGATGCTTTAAGCTGATGAACTCATATGATTTATGAGGTGACCTTGAGCAAAACCAATGCATATTTGCATGAGAATACTAGAGCATGCCAATGGAGTTGACCCCCTTTATGTAGATATTCTCAAGAAAGTCTAGGAGGACAGGTTGTTTGATCAACAAAATGAATACAAGGTAGATGAATCCTAACTTCTATGGTCCAAGGATCGCTTGTATGTTCTAGAAGGAGGGGACATTCGGTCTAGAATCCTCATAGAATTTCATCGGGCACCCGAGATATCAAAAGATGATATCCATTGTCAAGAGACACTTTTTCTGGCCTAAGTTAAAGGCCGAAATTGTAACGTTTATTGCGAAATGTTAGGAGTGATAGCTACTGAAAGCTGAACATCAGCGTCCTACGGGAATACTGTATTCGTTTCCCATTCCAGAATGGAAGTGGGAGGTTATTAGTATGGACTTTATCACTGGTTTACCAAAGACTAAGAAGAAAAATGAGTCTATTTTTGTGGTAATCAACAAGTTGTCGAAAGCAGCATACTTCATTCTTGTGAAATTGACCTACAAGGACGTGAACATTGTCGATATCTTATGGAAAGAGATATTTATATTACATGGGATACCCAAGGAAATTATCTTGGATTGAGATGTTAAGTTTAGAGGAAACTTTTGGAGATATTTATTCTCTGGATTGGAGACATAGTTGAACTTTACCATTGCATATCACCCGTAGAAAGATGGGCAAACAGAGAGAGTAAGCCAAATTGTGGAGGACATTTTCCAAATGTATGTCATGAACAATCCCATGAAGTGGGAGGATTACCTTCACCTCGCAAAGTTTGCATATAACAATGGTTATCAGGCTTCCACCAAGATGATTCCCTTTGAGGTACTCTATGGACGGAAGTGTAGAACACTAGTTACTTGGGATAGACCGGTTGATCAGCTCATGTTAGGGCCTGATTTGCTGATGGACTTGGAATAGTTGGTTACCAAGGTCCAGGTGAACCTTAAAGACGCACAGGAGTGCCAAACAATTTATGTGTATCGAAAAGAAAAGATAAGGGCTTTCAAATAGGTGATCATGTTTACTGGAAAGTAAAATCCAAATGAAGCTCGTTAAACTTGGGTAGGTGGGGTAACTTAGCACCTAGAATTTGTGGAACTTTTGAGAAACTGGCCAAGAAAGGGCCAATGACTTATGAACTAGCATTTCCAGTGGATGTAAGAGTCCACAATGTCTTCCATGCATCTTTCTTAAATAAATATGTTTATGATACTAAAAATGTTTTTGATTGGTCCCTATTACAGGTTGAACCTGAAGGTGAGTTTTCCACTGAGCCTACCCATATTTTTGACAAGAGAGAGCTGCAGATGTGGAAGCACACCATAGTCCAATTGAAAGAGCAGTGGAAGCACTTTGAGGCTAATGAGGATACTTGGGAGAATGAGGCCACCATGAGAAAGGATTACCCCACCTTGTTTCATGGTATTGTTTTGAGTCCCTAGAACACCAGGGATGGTGTTGTTTTAAGTGGGGAGGGATGTAATATCCCAAATTTTGGACCTAACACTTATAGGCATGTGCCTATTGATTATGATGATTATCTTGATGTTTTATTTTTATATTGGATTGAAGACCCCACTGCATATGAACATGATGATTCATTTTATATATTGGGTGTAATCCAATTATTGATGATATATGTATATGATTGTTTGTGTTGGGAGTGTACTTTGAAGCACATGATTGATAAGATGTTTTGTGTTGAGTGAGGATCTCTGGAGCACATGAGTACTTACCTTTGTGTTGAGTGAGAAGATCTGGAACACATGAAAAGATAATTGGATGTGTTGGACATAAACCCTGGATCCTTCCATGTTGATGTTGAGCATAAGCTTTGGAGTAACGAATCCTTGGCCATTGTATCACTAGGCGTATCATACAAGCACATCCTAACACTAGTGTTGAGTGAGGAGCAATGGAATTGCACTGAATTGTAACTCTCTATTAAAAGTGTTGAGTATGGGCTCTAGTAAATGCTAGGGGTTACTGAAAAGAATTTAATAACTTCCAAGTGAAAATGACTTGAGGAAAATATTGATCTCATCATACTTATTTATAAGTGATTAAATGAAATTTTAAATTTCTGTATTCTCATCAAAGTATTGAAGAGCTACCAAGTTATACGAGGGAAATACAACATGCAAGGATGTTTAGATTTTCCTATCCTAGTACACCTAAACCATCTACCTACTTGATCTTAATGAAGAAGTGTCATTAAGTCTAGAGATTATGGTATATGATGACCAAAGACAAATGCTAATAAAGTGTAATATTATTATGTACTTTATACATGTTATGTATAGATAATTAAATATACTAATAATATAAATAAATGAAATAAAGAAGAAGAGCTCCATCAATTATTATTTATTATGAAAGATTAATAAATAGTATAATGTCTATAAAATTCCAACTAGGAACTAGTAAAAAGTTCCTAAGTTAAATTATTAATGATTTACCCAAAGTAATTGAAAAGGGTTAAATAAAGAAAGAAAGGTTTCTTGATTTAACTGTCCCTTTGACTAAAAAGTCTGTATATAAAGACTCAATCCAAGGAAAGGCTTGGGGTTCTGATTTTATCTGGGGGAAATTATTATTTATTCCTATTCTTCTCTCAAGTGATTTCTTGGAGAAACTTTTTCCTACAAGGAAAGGAGAATGATTTAGAACTGAATACAAGTTATAAATCCCTACATTAGGAGCTCTAAGCTACTTGCATGTTCAAGTACAACTCGGGGGGGATTCGGATTTAAACCAAGAACGGTTCCAGTTCATGGTTGGGTGGAACTCGGTAGTTCCCAAGTGATTTGTTCATAAACAGAGGTCATATATGCATTTAATTGTTAATGCTGGTTATTCAAGTGTGTAGGTTTCACCATTAATAGAGTTTCAATTATAGGTATGAATCCCTAGACTATCTATGCTAATTTCTAGATTTACTGCTAGTTATGTTAGGTAAATGATTTCAATACCTTTCATAACCCTATGGGATTTATTTTATGATTTGAATCTTCTAGGGTTAGCGCTTCTTAAATATTAATATTAGGTTGCAAATTTTATCATATGCTATATATCACCAGGTTTTGTACCTTCAAGTTTTCTTTTGTGTTATTTCAAATACTTGGATTAAGTTTACTATAAACTAGATTTTGGTTTCTGGTTAAGTATATATATATATATTGATCTTTAGGCTTTATTACTATGATGACATATTTCATTTGTTAGCAGAGGCTTAAGTACAAAATCCCACTCTAATTAAGTACATTCCTCTAATAAAAATGCAGAAGGAAATCATATGCACAACATATCAAGATTAACCATCACCATCATATAAAAACGATACATATATTTATTTGCAAGAGAGTATACCAAAGTATTTTTACACAGTCTCCATTAGAGGCTGAGGAAAAGGTTTCTACAGGCGTGCCAATGGGCTATGGCACCATTGCAAGCAATGGTGCCATCCATGGAAAAAAGACCCAAATCCAATTAACGATTTACATAACCAGGAACAATTACAAAGATCCAAATGGCCTCATATTTCAATCCATGTCTTAACCCCTTAAATATTTAGAATAAAACCCAAGACTGTAATCTTAATCCCCAAGGAGAAATTGAAAACCCACAGCATAAAACCCCGACCAAGAAACAAATCCAAACATATTCTGCCCAAAAGGGACTAGAGGTAGAAAGTATAGACTTGATAATAGGCTTACCATGGCCACTTTGCAACACCTTGGAGACGACAACAGAGTATATATCCACCCCTCTTTCGCTACGCTGTCACCTGCTACCAAAATTAAAAACGAGATCGGTGAGAAGTATTACCGTGTATAAATGAAATAATACAAACTATAGTAATGCTGAGAAGCCGTCGGGATCTTACCTTTCCTACAATGGAGGTCGCCTCCATTCCCCCCCCTGTGCAGAGAAAGGCCAAACCCCAAATCCAACAATTGCAAATGGAAAACCCATCGTGAGACAAGCCCTATGCTTGGGGCTGCCACAATTACCAAAAAAATTAAATGCACCAGCTGGAGTCCATTAACGAAATTCCAAACCCACTCTTCCATAGTTCAACTTTGTTGCATTATCGTGGACTTCAGTATCCATTCAAAAGTTTAAACCCTGTTCACATATGGTTCAACCTTATGTTATGTTCGCCACCCTAACCTTATTCACCAAGCAATATATTACAATGATAAGGTTTAGTGCATAGTATAGGCTTGGTCATGCGCTAACTATAAGTCAAGCCATAATATAGGATTTAAATATAACATGTAAACTTTAGGCCTTAACCCATAACTTAAAAATCATACATCAAGCGGTAAGCTTAGGCTTAGTGAACATGGAATATGCAATATGCCATGTTAAATAATGTACCCCTCATTAAATCAATGTTCCTCTTTTTGAAAGCCACACACTTAACCTACAAATAGAAAACATAAGAAGTGTTAGCAAGATTTGATAAAATGAGCATAGAACGGAATTTTACTAAGATATATAAACAACGAAATACGAAACCATATTCAAGTAAAATTAGTAATTATACATGTTATGATTCAAAGTCAGGAAAGGAACAAAGTCAATTAGGAGTATGTTCTTTAAGATTCAAGACTTCCAGTACTCGGTAAATAAGACCTCGTCACAAGTATGAACTGCATGTGAAATAGAATAGGTGCCTTAGTTCAGAGAACTAAGTAAGCTTGGTAACTAGTAAACGCCTTTAGCTCTCAAACCATCGTGGGAGAATGTGTCCCACCACTCTGCCCACTTTGTTTCCACCAAAAAAAGTTAAGTTACGACTCAATAATTAACAAGTACGACAATGCAGAATGGACAAAGTATATAAATCCAGTGATGACACATACGCGAAAAAAGTATAAACATAGTACTAAGCAGTAAACAGTAGTATGCCATCATAAGTAAATTACATTAAAAATAACGAATGAATGGTAAAATACATAATGTAAGAAAAAGTTAGGAATAAAAAATGGTACATGAAGTGTACGATAGAGTGCCAAAAGTGAGTAATGTTCCGTCTAGGTAGTTTTGACTAGCCTATAGAAAAAAATTATTTTCAATTTTCGGGGACATTACGTATGTCTTTAGAGAAATATTGGGACACTCTTGAAACTTGCTATCAAGGTGTGAACAAGGTTAAGAATGTTAAGCTGTAGAACTTGAGAAGGGATTTTAAGAATCTGAATATGAAGGACAATGATACTGTTGATTGTTTTATGACACAAGTCATGACTATTGTAAACCAGCTACGACAGTATGGTGAAGACCTCTCAGATCACCGTGTGATTGAAATATTGTTGAGATGTTTTCCAAAGAAGTTTGAAGTAGTGGTTGTTCCAATTGAAGAGCTTAAAGAAATCAATTGAATGCACATTAATGAGCTGATTGGTTCTTTGATTTCTCATGAATCAACAATGAACAGGTATGGTGATAATCAATTAGAAAATTCTCTTAAATCCCAGTTACATGTTACTAGAGGTAGAGGCAAAGGAAGATCTAGTAACAGAGGAAGAGGAGGACGAAGTGTTGATCATAGTAACAACAGATTTGATTCAGAATCTGAAGAGAAGTTACAGCAGATTACTCCTAGTGTAAGGGGGAGTAGAAGCAGAGCATGGAAGCCAAGAAATCAAAGGTATGACAGATCTAAAGTTTAATGTTTTTACTGTAAGAAATTTGGGAATTTTGATAACAAGGGTTAAAAGAAGAAAGAATATACTACTAAGCTGTCTAAACATATTACAGAGGAAACTGAAAATCAAGAGAAGTCTATGTTTTGACTTGTAACATCACCCAGGAAAGTTTAAAATATATATGGTCTCTAGACGTCACATGTAGGAACCACATGACTGAAAATATGAATTATTTTCAAGTCTAGATACAAGCATTCAGTCTGAAGTGAAGTGAAGTGAAGATGGATCCTGGTATGGATCCGAAACGTCGACTCGGTCATTTCGATACTGTAGTTTCTCCGATAGCAACATCAACAATAAGGTAAAAGTTAATGGTAAAGGTGTGATTGATGTATATGTGAATAATGGTGAAAGAAGAACTATTCATTATTTTTATTATGTTCTTGGTTTAATGTTTCATTTATTAAGTGTTGGACAATTGCTGGAGAAAGAATACAAAGTTCTATTTAAGACAAAGGTATGCACTATTTATGATTTAAATATCCAAGTATACAGTTGATTTCTAGAGTAGAGATGACAAATAATAGAATGTTTCTGCTGACTATGAGAAATGATTGGCTTACTCTTTGAATTCTTATAAAACTAAGATTTTAGATCAATCATGGTTATGAAATTTGAGGTATGGCTATTTACATTTTGGTGGCTCATATTTTCTACTAAAGAAGCAGATGGTAAAAGGATTGCCTAGTATTGAGCAACCAATAAGCTCATGTGAGAAATACATATTGGGAAAGCATCACAAGGATAAATTTATTTCTGGAGCCTCATATAGAGCCAAACCACTATTAGAGCTGGTATACACATATTTGTGTGGAACAATGAAAATACCTTCTTTGTTTGGTAATATTTATTTTATGACTTTCATTGATGATTTCAGTTGAAAAACTTGGGTGTATTTGCTGATAAAATAATCTCAAGCATTTGATGTGTTTAAAAGTTTTAAAGCTATGGCCAAAAAGGAGAGTGACAGATTTATTAAAGTCTTGAGATAAGATAGACGAGGTGAGTATATGTCAAATGAATTTATGGAATTTTCTCAATATTGTGGAATTAAAAGAAAATTTACTATTCACTACACTCCACAACAAAATGGTGTAGAAAAAAGGAAGAATAAGACCACATTATACATTTTGAACTGAATCTGAACTAAGAGCGTGAAAGATCAAGTTCTGCAACAAGCATGGAGCGGTATGGGTAGCAACATATATCATTTAAGAATGTTTGGTTGTGTATCTTATGCACATTTACTTGAAGAGATGAGGACAAATTTAGATGACATAAGTCATAAATGTATTTTTGTTTGATATAGTGAATAATTTAAAGCAAAGAGACTCTATAATCCCATCACAGAGAAGTATGTCATCAGCAAAGATGTGGTTTTTAAGGAAGCAGAAGCATGGGATGGGAACATTGATAACTGGGCTGAAGAGGACATTGTTACACCTTGTATGAAGAAATGAAGAAGAAGAACATGGCATACATGGAGGACAGATAACTCCCCATACACGAGCAGTAACAACACCAGCTAGAACAACCAAAACTCATGAACGTAGTGAACCATCAAATATTGGTGGACGACAAGGAACGAGATTAGAGGTAAGTAATGAATCAAATCCTACATTAGCATCATTAAGAAACAGATTTAAAGGGAAGAAGACTAGAATTTTAAGAGAATTGTATAATCAAAATGAAGAATTATATCAAGTTTCAAATTTTTCATTTATAGCATGTGATCCTGTAGATTTCAATGAGGCTATTAAGAAGGATGTTTGGGTAAAATCAATGGATGAAGAAAATGGTGCAATAGAAAGAAATAATACTTGGGACCTTGTAGATTTTCCTAATAATAGAAATTGTATTGGTGTCAAATAGATTTATAAGACTAAGTTAAATTTTTATGGTGATGTTGAAAAATAGAAAGTAAGACTTGCAGCTCAAGGGTTTAGTCAACAACCTGGTATTGATTATAACGAGACCTTTGCACCAGCGGCCAGACTTGATACGGTAAGGATGGTATTAGATATTACTACTCATAATAAAGGGTATGTACATCAAATGGATGTAATGTCTGCATTTTTAAATGGATCTTTAGAAGAAGAGGTTTATGTGAGACAACCTCCAGTATATGAAATTGATGGACAAGAAGACAAGGTCTACAGATTAAAGAAAGCATTGTATGGATTGAAGCAGCCATCGAGAGTATGGTACATTAGAATTGATGAATACTTGAATATGGAAGGATTCAATCGAAGAACAAGTGAGCCAACATTGTATACACGGGTAAACCAAGAAGGTAAAATACTGATTGTTTGCTTATATGTGGATGATTTGATATTCACTAGATATCTTTTAGTAGATGAGTTCAAGAAAGCCATGAAAATAGAATTTGAGATGACTGATTTGGGAATGATGAAATATTTCCTTGGTATTGAAGTAACTTAATCTGAAGATGGTATTTTTATTAATCAATCTAAGTATGCAAATGATGTATTGAAAATATTCAAAATGATGAATTATAAGACATTTGTAACTCCAATTGCAACTTGCAAAAAACTCAGTAAGGAGGATGATGGGTCAAAAGTTGATCCAACGTTGTATAAGAGACTGGTAGGAAGTCTCATGTACTTAACTAGAAAAAGACATGATATAATGTTTGTAGTAAGTTTGATTTTAAGGTTTATGGAGTCGCCAAAGAATACCCACTTGAAATATGGAAAGAGTATTCTCAGATATATTGTTGGAACAGCAAATTTTGGTATCCAGTATACATCAAACCCAAATTTTAAGTTGATTGGATATACTGAAAGTGATTTTGCAGGTTCTCTTGATGATAGAAAGAGCACATATGGATATGTGTTCAGTTTTGGATTGAGATCAATAGCGTGGGAATAAAAGAAGCATCCCATTCTGACACTATCCTCTACTGAGGCATAGTATGTTGTAGCAACAGCAGTTGCATGTCACACTGTATGGATGAGAAGAACTCTTTCTAAGTTACAGAATGAACAAAATGGACAAACTGAAATTTTCTTTGACAATAAATCAACTATTTCACTATCAGGAAATCATGTCTGTCATAAAAGAAGTAAGAATATTGATACATTTTATTCGATAACTAATAAACAACAATGAAATCAGCATGAAATTTTGTAGATTAGAAAATCAGATTTACAGATCTATTTACAAAATCTCTTGGAAAAGAGTTGTTTTAGCTTCATAGAAAAAACATTGGAGTTTGTAAGTTGTAATAGAAAGATACTATTACAAAATTTTGTTTTTTGAGTTTAGTAATTAAGGGGGAGAATGTTGGAGGTGTTAATTACTCCACTGATTGGCTGCTACAACACTGAAGAGTTCTACCACCGCCACACCGCCTCACCACCTGATAGGGATAAAATTATTAAATCATAAAATTTCATTTTAATATGCCAGCAAAGCGCATCTAATATTCTAAGGAGGCAGTGCAGTTTTTCATTTCTGTTAGACTATAAAACATAAATTGTGAATTTCATTTTTTGTATAGCGAAGGTTCAATTAGTAGTTATTGGCTGACTTAGGAAAAATGTTAAAAATACCTAAGCTTGTAATCCTTATTTGATACACAAATATGGAGATATAGATTGATACAAATAGTTGAAACTTTGAATTTTACTATGTAATTTTTTGTGTTTTACTTTGTTTTGAGTAAGTAAGCTCATATCTATTTTTTTATGTTAGTTTGTTGTAGAGGTTGGAGAAATTAGAGTTTATTTAGTGTTAATGTGTTTTATTAATGCATCAGATTACTAGTTGAACGCAGGGGTTAGCATAAAGTGTCAAAAAGTAAGATGCAACTCAGATGTTACTGTGATGTCGATGACTGTCAGTTGTAACAACTAGTTGCAACACCACTTGTAGAGTGCGGTCACCTATAAAATCCAACTACAACATCTCTGTAGGAGATGATTTTAATTTTTGTGAGCTCTGTCAACTGTAATGATGAGCTATTACAATGTTGTAAGTGTTGATTTGAGTTGTTAGTGAAGTTTAAAGTGTCACTAAGGCTGAGAGCGGTACTCTCCCACTTTTCCCACAAATCCATATTATACATTTCCATGTTGTAGGCATTTGTCTTTATGATGTACCATTTTGAAAAATATAATTTTTTTTCTTCAACATTACACTAATCAAAATGTACAACCATTTCAATTTATAAGAATGCTCATAATGAAAACATGAACATCTCATGTAATGACATATTTTTATGCATGTCATTCATGAAATTATGTACATTCTATAGATCTCATTTCTTACTTAACCATCACACTTGTTTCCCAAACCTGAAGAAACTAACTAATCTATACATCAAAAATATTTTAAATTTTTTTCTTTCATTTTGCTAACTTTTTTAGTCATGTTTATTGGTACAAATTAATTAATTATTTCATTTATTTTGTATATGTTTTACAGCTATGTTTTTCCTAAGTTATATATATATATATATATATATATATATATATATAGTTTTATACTTGTTTTTGTCTTTGATTCTTTTTTAATCAACACACTTAGTCATCTTACTTAATACCTCATTAATTTTTCAAATAGCTTTTCATTACCATCTTCTCCTTGATAATCCCTAAAAGAAAGTTTTCTAGTGTTATTTCCATGAGTCAATCTGATCATCAACATAAAATGACAACCATATTGGTGATGATGTTCTTGACTATCTTTTAAATTCTTATTAATCCAAGCCCTTAAATGTTAGCTCCATTAAATTTGTGTTTCATATCGTCCACTTGATTGATGTCTAGTATCCTACTTTTGTTCTTGACGATACCTTAAGTGTTCTATATAATAAGATGTGTTCCTTATTATAGGATGTCAACCCGGTATTTGGATGTTAATCTTCTTTAATTCTAAGGTCTACCTGATGAATTCCCTAACAAGTGTATCAAAAGCTTTATCGAATATTTGTTTTTAATGAAATTTCCAATCCTTCACTAATGGTTTACATATTCTTATATATACACTTTGAAAGAAGCATGTGAATTTGTCTAATCCTTTACCCTGTCGTCCTATCCAAGGTTAAGAGCAAATTTTTAAAATTTTCAAGTTTATTTTTGATAATTCAAAGTCTCATTTTTCTTGGTTTTATTTCTGTGATGATCATCACGGTCCTAACACCTGTCAAAAAATCTTGGAATCTAAATATAAAAAGCAATAAAATAATTTTTTTTATGACTATTTTTACATTTTGAACTCCCTCCTCGACATGATTAATGATACTATTCATGTTTGTAAGTCTAATTCACATTATACGCACTACATCCATAGAATTTTCCCTTTTGAAGACACTGTCTCCAAATCAAGTTCCAAGTAGAATTTTCATATTCCCATTCTTGGGAAGGATGAAATCCCACCTTGTCTTACCATTCCATGTTCCACTTATTCACAATATGAGGTCCTAATTGAGGATGTGGCATGAAATTTTCAAGAGGATTTATTGATAATTTCATTGTGAATGATCATTAAAGGGAACATATTGGTTGTTGTGGGGATCAAGTGGTTCAAAATGATATTCAAAGCAATGATGTTACCATTTTTTACTGTCATTTTTTTAAGTTTCACATTGTGACTAACAATCATTATGAAACACAAAATGTTTTCACCATTTCATGACCTAAATGAGAGAAATTCTATGTCCTTCTTTGATGAGGATGAGAATATTGTCTTCAACAAGCCTACCCCCAAGCCACAATCCTTCGTTTTTTTAGGAAATCCCTCAACCCATCTATGACAATTAATCTCTTTATTTTATTGATAACGCTTTCCATATTGATGAAGATGGTAATATCACAAGGTTTCCAAGTGTCAATTATCATATTATATATGAATCATTGATTCCAATCTAACTCGTATCTTATTGGCATGACTCTCTCCAAGGGGACGTGTCAATTTTTATGAGGTGTGTGAGGTCATATGCATCCTTGATCAGCACGGACATATCATTCCTAGAAAGAAAGTCTCATCCTAGATTCACTTGCATCCATTCGATGGTGAGTATCCGGAGCCTTTCTATGAGAAGAATGTTGGTAAGTAAGTCAATAATTATGAAAGAGGTCCATGGGGCATTAATCATTGTTTATTTTGAATAAAATATTAAATGCATATTCCTAATCAACCAAATAAAAGTAATGAATGGGACACAAAAATTCCTAGGTTGATATTTAAAAAACTTTGTTTCGTATTCATTGGTTAAGAAAGATTTTAGTAATAACTTGTTGAGTGCACATTTCTTTGTATCAGTTTAAATCAGATCAAACACTTTTTCAGAATCTTATAATCAATCTTATGTTAATCTTCAACAGTTGAAACAAATTTCTGGAAATCACCATGAGCTCAATCTCAATAGTCATAAAATTGTTAATGCATTCCTCTATAATAAATGCCACATGCAATGATTAGATTTTCACCTTTGATATCAATAAGTGTTTGGGATTTAATTTTTAGAGTCCAATTTTGCTTCCTTGTTTTGCATTTAGTTGTTGTTTCATCTCATCGGTTTATAAGTTTTCATTTTTCCATTTTGATGTTCCATATTTTCTTATCTAGCTTCTTGCCGTCATTTACTTTACCCAATTGTCCAATAATTTTCTTTATATCTTGACATCCTTTTCCTACGATATGCGACTATGCTCTTTTCTTAGATTGTTCAGATGTTAATATTTGACATGATGATTTTAGGACATGATACACAAGAGAGGATGTGATGTGGATAAAATAAAGCTATTTTGTGGTTCCTAATGATTATCCTTGGTACACTAAACAATTATTTTGTTATTGTTATTGGTTTTCTTATAATAATTTATTATCATCTCTCTGCTTCACCCATTGTGGAATACTAGCTTGAATATTTTCACTCCCTTCCTTTTTTTGGGATTAATATCAGTACATGTACCTTTTTCATGGTAATTTTCTCATATTTTTGTCAGGTTAGTTAGTCATTAACCATTCATCCTGCACCACCTTGCTCATTTTGTTTGGTGTTTGTTTAGCAAGATATTGATTCCCATCATCGACATGATTTTGAAGAGTTAAAACATGATCTAAAAGGAGATAATACTTAATGATATCATTGTCCCAATATGTTTGAAGCATGAAGTCATGCATGAAATCCTCTTCCCTCTCATACTCAATTATTCTTTACTCGTCATGATTAGGCTTTCATTCCTTTTGTGGAAAGTTTGGTCATTTAATCATTTGTCGATAAAAGTAGTCAATTTTACACCACATATTGCAGAGGGAAATGATTGTCATGGTCATATTGAGTTCTGTTAGTGGAATCATTGTTTGACCCTTATGCCGCTTGTCCAAAGTTTCAGCATGTAAAAAGCAATTGTGCATTTTGTCCATCTAGTCCACCAATTTCATTTCAACATATTCCATTAAATTTAAATTATCCAAGTCATTTTCATACTTGTTTTCTTTCCCAAAGAAATAAATTAGAAAGAAAACATGTCTACTAAATATCACCTTAGCTATTCCCCCACTGTTACAAAGTGAAATTTAAAATTGTCTCATTACAATAGACAAATTATTTATGATGAATATTTTCTTGTCATATTTTTCAGTATACAAGTTCCTTAAAAATTCTATTTTGATTTTCCAAAAGCAACGCTCTCCTGTGTCTCTCATGTCCCATGTTTCATTAATAGAAGCGAACAAGTTTTAGTTTTCCCTAATGTAAAAATAAATATACATCAATAGGTATTCCTTATAGGCATCCATGACTATTTTCCTACCTCTCGGATGCTTTCAAATATGAAAATCTAGCAAACAACACCAACATCAATCCCACTAGAGGTAAGGATAAAGTATTGTTAGGTGTCTTGTTATGTTTTCCCTTCATATGTAGTCGACAAAGAACTTCACAATGTGGTGATAGAAATAAATATTACTTGAATATCTATCCATTAGGGTGAAGGAAAAGTATATTTCCACTAAAGGTATGTTCTATTATTCTTCTCAGTTTTCAAGTTTTCCTATAGATTTTTAAAACTTGTGTATTGTTGTGTGCAAGTTACCTTCATGACAATCTGAGCATGAAGTACTCACATTATCTGGGCTTCATCTCATTGAACCTAATACATTTAGAGAAACAAAGGGTATTGGAAACCTCCTATCCCTAGCAATCTAAATTATATTGTGAATTTTCGTACTTATAATTGTTAAATTCCAATTTTTAATAAACTGAAATTTGGGCATACCTGAATATTTTTTTCAAATATTATTTCATTCAATTTACGTTTTTCAGTTCCCTTTTATTTTTACAAACTACATGTATTCATGACTATATATTTTTTTTTTCCATGGTTGTAGTATATGAAAAGATTTCAAGTTCTAGAAGTATATCTCTTTTGTAAAAGTTAATTAGCTACTAGTTAAAGTTTTATGTTCTCTTGAGCATTACACTAGTGGCCATGTATATAGTTTTATGTTCTCTTCAACATAACACTAGTGGCCATGTATACAGTTTTATGTTCTCTTCAACATCACACTAATGGCCATGTATAAAAAAATTATTTTATAGAAACACTAATAACGAAAATATGAATTTCTAACATAGGGAAATGATTTTATGCCTGACAATAGTGAAATTATGTACATTATGCAAATATGTTGTTTGGATTAACTACCATATGCTTTTCACATATGTGAAGCAACTAACTAATCGAAAGCATACCAAAAAAATATTTTAACAAATTTTCTTTGATTTTGCTAATGCCTTCAATATAAGTTTTCAGCATATATTTTTACAATGTAATGTCCCTAGTTTGGCCCATGTAATTTATTGGATTAGTATATGTAAAGGATTTCATGGTGAGCAATTCAAGGCCAAGACCCCATCATTGATTTCCCAATTATGTATCGAATGTTAGATATTGGATAGTTCATACTGTGCGTTTTCCATGCACATCAAAGAGTATGCATATGATCACTAGTATAAAACATGTGATACGCGACTAAAAATAAATCTAAAACTTAGATATAAATGACGAAAATTGAGCCAATGACTCATAGTAATGAATTAGAAGTCACTTATCAACTAACCAAATTGGTCATTTATCACTTAGTAATAAATTTATTGAATTTCTTCATGGGTTGGTCATTTATTTAATAATTTATTTGGTCATTAATTGTATCTATTTGGTTGTTTATTTGGTCATTAATTATCATCACTTCGTTGTACATTTAGTCATTGATTGTTGTTAACTTGTCATTAATTTAATCATTAATTGTTGTTAACTAGTCATATACTTAGTCATTGATTGTTGTTAATTGGTCATTCAATTATTCATTGATTTATGTAGATAGAAAATGGAGGAATTAAACCACAAACCTCCTTCATGTAAGGAAGGTTCTCTTTCATTGAAGTACCATAATTAAATACAATCGAAGTTCACGGTGAATCAAAGTTAACACTAAAAATATATCACAACCTCTTACAAAAATTAACACACTATAATTGCCACTGCAACATAAAACATATTNGATTAACAGACTAACACAAAGGGTATATATATATATATATATATATATATATATATATATATATATATAATATATAAGTGTGGACTCTAGAAGGAAATGGATTTATTCTTCCATTTTGTCATACTTTAGAAACTTGGTCAATTTGGATTTGAAAGCATTGCATCCTTACATAATTTAAAATCAATGTCTACCAAGGTTTAATTATTTCCATAAAAAATTTCATATTTGAGAAGAAAAAGGATCCCACAATAACATTTCATGAACATACATAAATTGTCACTATTTTAAAGGCATGTATTCAATGATTCAATTTGGCATTCTCCTTTGAGGCGTTGAGACATTGGACATGATCATCTTCTTTTTATTTTCTACATGTCTTCAAATTGAACTTTCACATGTATTTATCCAATATACAAGATGCATGCTTGTAGAAAATTGATTCAGTACTAGTTAAGAGAGAAACAAAACTATGCATTGAACTATAGAGAGTGGCACACAACTTTGCATTAATCGTGAATTTGTCCAATGTGATAAATCTAACACCATACCAATTAGATATGACGAAGATATGTAATTTCAATCTCAGCATTGCAATATGATTCCTGCATGATGAAAAAGGTCATATGAGAAGATGTTAAAATTTTATTGTTAAATTAGCATATTTCCATTAGATCGAATTCTTCCACTAAAAACTCTCCCAATTATTGTTTAAAAAGAGGTATGCCATTTTCAATTTAAATACCTTTGAGTAGAAAGATCTATTTTTATGAACCCTAGGGTTTGATATCTATTTATATTGTACAAAATTACTCCCTATGGAAGTGGAAAAAATAAAAATCCACTAAAAAAACTTGATGTTTCATCCCTAACATACAATAAACATGAATAGATATCTTTTACGTTGTCCAAGTTGGAATATATGCTTAAGTGATGGTTACTAAAGAGGATATCAACAGAATCTCTTGCATAGCATATCTTCAAGAATTGAAGGAACGAATAAAAAATAGCTTTGTTCCTCAATCATCTACTAAATAATAAGATAAAGAGATAAAATTATGATTTGACCTTAACTATATTGGGCATGATCCCCATGGAATATGAGTTGCTTTGATGTTTATGTTTATATATTGGGTGTATGCCCCACTTCACATGAGTTATGTTGATCAGTTAGATATATTTGGAGCAATCCAATGCACATGTTTTATTATATTTTATATGATTATATATGTTGGGTGTGGACCCTGATGGAAAAGGACTATTGTCGTGGTATGATGTACTGGATTTATTATTGTGTGATTAGCATATACATATACAGAGATGATTATTGTGATGTATTGTGCATAAGAATGACTGCATGATTGAGTTCTATAATCCGTTTGGTGTAATCCCTGAAGCACATGACTGATGAGATTTTGTGTTGAACATAAGCTCTAGAACACATGAGTTATGATATTTTGTGTTGAGCGTAAGCTCTGGAACACATGAGTTATAAGATTGGAAGTGTTGGGCATAAGCCCTAGAAATTCCAAATCGATGTTTAGCATAATATTTGGAGTATCGGATCTTTTTCCATTGTATCCCTACGTGTATTATAAAAGTACATCCTAGTATTAGAATTGAGCGAGAGGCTCTGGAATCACACTAGTGTAATGCCCAATTAATAGTTTTGAGCTTAGGCTCTGAGTAGTGCTGGGGGTTACTGTACTTAAATGTGTTGAGTGAGAATGAATCTAAATAGCACCGAGCCTTATCATACTTATTTTAAAGTTGATTAAATGAAATTTCACATATATGTCTCATCAGGGACTGGAAGAACTACCACGATATATGAGGTAAGACAACATGAAAGGAGGATCTAGAGCTACCTAACCTAGTTGACCGACCAAACCCTACCTGAGGCCTTGATAAAAGAAATAATGTAAACTAAGGGAAGCA
>LPNX011059647.1:269963-325470 GCA_001517045.1 Pseudotsuga menziesii | reverse complement strand
ATATAGATAGATAGATAGATAGATAGATAGATAGATAGATAGATAGATAGATAGATAGATATAAGGATATAAGCATAACTAAAATAATAGTTGAGATTCTATGTAGTTATTATAAATCAAAATAATTAAATACATATTCTATTCTAAAGCTCAATTAGGAACTAGTAAAAAGTTCCTAGTTAAACAAAATAACTATTAATTGCATATAAATCAAATTAAATATTATTTTAAAAATTGTAATGAATTCTTGATTCAATTGAAGTTTAAACCAATTTCCCTATCCTAAAAGAGTTTCTATAAGACCCAGTCCAAGAGAAAGTTTAGGGATTTGATTTTATTCTTGAATTAATTAAAAGAGCATTTCTCCAAAAACAAAGATTCTTATACAGAGCCTGATTTTCTGAACAACAACAACCCACCTTTAGGAGTTCTAGACCACTTGCATGTTGGAGCCATCTCGGGGGGATCCGTCTTAGAACTAGGAATGGTTCAAGGTCATGGTTTGGAGTAATGTGGTAGTTCGAAAGTTATAGGGTTATCATTCCTAAGGTCAGAGATAACTAGTGTTTTATTAACTCTGGGTGTTTAAGTGTGCAAGGTATTTTATCCATTAAGAAGTTGCATAGTTGCAGGTAAGAGGTTTCTGCATTTCCAAGTTATTTTAAGTATGTTTACATGTTGTAATTTTAGCCATTATGCTTTGGATTAAGATGAGTAATTTTACTTCCCATCAGATTGAATATATAAAGCAAGTTTGTTTTATTAAGTAAATTGGAATCTCAGTTTTTAATTCTTGAATACATTCTAGGGTAAAATTTCTATTAGAGTTGTATTCAACTAGTTTCAAAAGTTCATGTTATACGCTAGGTTTTTATTCTAGATTCAACCATCAGTTTTCTAAATGAATTTAACAACCAGACCTCTGTCAAACCCTAGTGAAACTAAACCCTACATCACATCATAAGTCTCATTTAAAAAACAGAGTAAAAACAAAATAAAATCCTTAAGTATAAATTACAGATAATTTGCAAAGGTCTGTGACCTTATTAAAATAATAAAACCTCATCGAATAGATTTATCCATCCAATGAAATATACTAAAGGAAGAAAATAAAAAAATACTAATAAATAATCGAAATACTCCTAAGAAAATAAACAGGGATGGAATCCCTTAACCAACCAAAGAAGCCATATAAAGGATGTGCAACAGTCGTTGCTTATACATTAAGCTAAGCAATAAACATAATAAACAAATAGCCATAAACATCAACCATGGATCAAATACCTTAAACAACTAAATCGCATAAACTAACTCAATGTTGGCCTATTAAATTTTCCACCAACGAGTATACAAACACATATAACATATCTCTGTTACAATAAGTAAAATAAATCACCCACATAATTATCATCATTTCTCATACAAAGGCCAAGATCCTATCAACGCTTCTAGAGGAATATTTTACATTATTAAAACCTGAAAATAAGCACAGTCAAATTTATAAACAAAATACTTTAAACCAATGTCGAATCTAGTTCAGGATTAGCCAGGCTTCCTCTATGATTTCTAATGTAAAATATCTACTCAAAGAGTAGGAATATTTACATTACAAACAGAACCATAAATCAACTATCAAAAAAACCATATTGAATATCATAATCTCCGACTTGGAGCATTAACAAAGTTATACAAATAACAAACATAAAACAATACACCCACTATCAAATCCATTAAGCAAATTGCAATAATCCTATACATACATGAATTAAAATATAAACCTTACAGTACACAAGATATGCCATATAGTCAAGCTTCAGCCACACCATTACAACCACCATTAACAACTATAGTAGTACCAAAACAAAACAACGATTACATTATCATCCTAGCCAAGTGCCATTATATAAAAATGTATAAATAGAGCTAGGGTTTCCCTCAAAAACATACATAACACCTCACAATAAACATTACAACAATTTCATAGACACACAGAGAGGAATCCACTATGAAATCAAATCAAGCACGAAGCTAGGGCTCTGCCCTTGTCTTTACTAACATAGGTAAAACGCCCAAACTGAAACCATTTAAATAAATTGATAGGGAAAAATACATTTAAAAACATTGAATCATTTCCATTAAATCACAGTGAGGGTTAACACCTGAACTATATTCCACAGTCAACAAACAAATATCAAAATCATATAAAATTATTAATGATCAAAATTAAATCATAGTTCTCACAACAAACAAAGAGTCGAGATAAAACAAATGAAAACTCATTATAATTATCCAACACGAAGTTGTAAATATCACATAGTCATGTCCAATGTACAAAACATGTGAATGGGCTGAGAACCTCTAAATTCAAACATACAGATTAAAAACTAAGCATAGTCACTATTTTCCCTAAAACCCTGGCGAAATCCCAATTTGGGAGGTCGGTTACAAAGTTCACACAGAGCAACCTTGGGACCCTCTAAATGACCTATCAGTTGTGTAAAATCCCTCATCATATGGGATTACCCAGAGAAACATTATTGATATACTTCCTTTGCCACGGTTATAGAGCACACACTCTATTCCAAACCTACAAAACTAAATAGAGAGGCCATTAGAAGTATGCATTACATTATCAAAACAAAATAAAAATGGGAACGAGTTAAACCATAGATGATTCCTACATACTTGTGGAATACATTTGCTTCAGCACTATAAACTATCATCAAAGTTTGCACATCTCAATAGTGGATATTTCCCCCATGACCAACAAATGAAATGCATGCAAAATGGGTTGTGAAACCCTAGAAATTTTTGTATGCCGAGTGCCTTGGTGGAGGAGCAACGCGACCCTTCACGTGGGCTCATTAAAAATGTCAGCAATCCTCTGCTAGGATTTGAATAAAAAATCTCTCTCTATAGTTTAAAAACATATATTTTCCATTGAGACTTAAACCCTCTCCCATATAGTTTGAGCTCGAGCTTTGGTATAGAGAATTAGTACCATGACAAATCACTTAGCATTTAGGACTAGCAATCTTTAAGTGCCATGTTCTTTATTTTTATTCATCACACATACATACCATAGGTTTATTGACAAGTCACCAGTAGTAAGAATAGATAAGTCATATGTTAGTTTGCAAGAACTATGTAATCCCAGTATCGTAGGATTTCCTTACCTTTTCGAGTGATTCCTTAGGGAAAAATATCGCCACTCCTCCCCTTTAAATATAGAGGTAATTTAGCCTCATCATTTAGAAAAATAATATACTAAATAATGAACATATAAACAAACATGAATGAAATAGTATCAAAGAATCACTAAACCAGATAAAATATACATAACTTCAAAGTACATCAAAATATAAAAGAATGGCATTTAAACATCATTGTCACATAGGAATCATATAAAAGGAAAATAGAACCAAAACTTAGGTATAATTCGTTATCAAGTTTATAATTCCATAGTAAAGAAAATATGTTCTTATTGCAGCTGCAACTTTTCCCAAATTTCTAAAATTTTGGACCCTCCTTGTTGATTTTGTTCAAGACCGTTTGTTCCCACTGTGCTACACGTTTGGATTGTTTGAGGCCAGTTTTTCTTGCATTTTAGGAATTCGTTTGGGTTTGTGAATGTTTTGGACTATAGAACTTAGCAGGTTTCATGTTGTTTTATTGTTTCCAAAGTTTGGCCAAGGTTTAAAATGGGATCTTTAGTTGTCGCTTTTTTGGAGCTCGGTTAGAGATTGTGCCGATGATTAAAGCCTTTCGCCGATCCCACGTTTTATTTTTGAAAAAAGATCTCACTTTGTGATGTTTTGAAGGGTTTTTGACTCTGATCGGAGGTCGAGGGCTGATTGAGGTCCATCGTTGCGGCCCCAGAGTAGACTAACTACTCGTCAGACTCCTTTTCCTTTCACCGATGTCTTGTTCTATTTTTCTCTGATGTTAACTAGACTGCGGATTTTCTTGACCGCATAAATTCCACCATTGCGGCTATGTAGCACATTAAATATCCAACGTTTCATTACGGCGTTTTTTGGTTTGTGTTCTCGAACCCCTAGACTATAGGTCACCCACCATTGCGGCTACGTAGTGCATTAATCGACTGATGTCAAGTGTTCTGATTCGTCGATGGGGGTTTTTATATGCCCATTTCTTCATCGTTTTCCACCAATTGTTATGAGCTCGTAACTAATTTCATAAATGATCGGCGTGCCTTATTTTATCAGGTTGAAATTTTCACGTGAAAACCCAACTTCGGTTTTCTTTTCTTTATGTACTCATTTTATTGGTAGTATGGTTTATGTTTATTGAAGATAATCGAGATAAATGATGAGTTTTCATTTGATCGCAGATAGACCTATGCGATTTTCTCAGATCCCTTTGAATATTATTGTGGCGAAGAAGATGCAGCTGGAGGAAAAAGCATGTTAAAGCATAAGGCGGAAAATTTGTTGCTCAAGGAAAAGAAAATAATAAGGGTCTGCAGAGGGAGCGAGGAATGGTAGAGCGTAATCATTAAAGAGAAAAGGCCCAGGCTTGGCCTGTTTGTCAGTTACCTAGCTATTCCCATTTTTATAAAAGTCTTTATTTGAAATGTAATGTTGAATTATGAGCATTCGCAAAATGACAAAACCATGAGATTAAAATGTTTGAGGGGAAACCAAAGGGTTCGGAGCTGGTTCTTGTATAAATATACAAAAGATATAGGGATGAGGGGATTTTTCCCAGTGAGACTTGTGAAAAACTTGTTGTAAGAGGAACTATTTCGTTTTGCAATAATAAAATTACAATTTTCCCTATTGGAGAAAGTGTTGTGTGGAATGTTCAAATGTGGTGAAATGAACAATGTTGAAGGGGAACTATTTCATTTTCAGATATTTTTCATTAACTGTGAGATCGTTCTAACTTTCTGAACCTATGTTCTGGGATGAATGTTCTCTGGTTTATTTTATGATAAGTTCCACTATGAGTAATGAATGTTTTAACAGACAATGAGCTATCTTGTTGTACACATCTCTATTCATGTTTATATGTTTTGATTCTAAGAACAACTATCTATGATTTATCTTAACATATGAGTAGTAATACATTACTCATTGATTGATAATCTTGCTCCCTAGGGACAGCTTAGTTAGTTTTGTTTTCAATTGTGTGTGATTTAGATGCAAAAGAGTCTAAGACG
Source organism: Pseudotsuga menziesii (assembly GCA_001517045.1). Lineage (NCBI taxonomy): Eukaryota > Viridiplantae > Streptophyta > Pinopsida > Pinales > Pinaceae > Pseudotsuga > Pseudotsuga menziesii. Next base: position 320,285 of record LPNX011059647.1, on the reverse strand, counting down.
AGAGGTAAGAACTTGTGCATCACATTGTGACAACTCCTTGTATTCTCTATCAATCTGCATGTTAGATAGGCACTTGCACATCATAAAGTAAAAAAATACATAAATATACACGGTGGACCGGGCCGCAACTAGTAAAACCCTTTATTTTTGTTACTTGACCTATGGTAGCTGGACCGCAAACCAGACGAATTCCCCATACCAAACAGTCATGAGCTAGTTGGGAACGTTGACTAGGGAGAATCCCTTGCTGTACTTTCCTGTGAATTTCCAGGCCTCAACAGTTTCTAGCGCTAGAAGGAGGGCCACCAGTGCATGGCTAGACGGGGAAATCCATTTCCTCGAAGTTACTCCACCGGTGATAGTTTTGAAAGCAGTTTATTTCTTGATCCAAATACTAAAGAGAATAGAGAACATTTGTTTTCTGTGGACAACCAAGTAGTTAATGATCTGAGAAGACACACATGGGCCTATGTAAAGAATATTGGAGGATTACCCACTATCCCTGATATACCCCGAAGAGAATATAAGAATAAATATTGTCCTATCTTAGAAGATTCATTGTTGGTTGGAGATTTGGAAGAGTTAGTAGAAGTAGCATTACAGGAAGTTGTTCATCCTTTGAATCAGGTAGGCCCAAACACACCTTACTACTCTCCTATGCATACTCTCATTCCCTCACCTCCTCACTCTCCACCTAGACTCATGGCAGGTGTAAATGCAAATCAGCCACCTAACCCACCAAATCCACCACCTGCTTGGAAAGCCAGATCACCCCTGAACTTAACACCTCTGTTGCATGACTTACCTCAAGCTTTTGAGAAGATTCTACCCAAGTTTGATCCAAATGAGAAGATTTTAGCAGATGGGCATTTACAAAGTTTCTATTTGGCAATAGAGAGATTAAGGGCTCGGGAACATGAGGATGTAATCTATAGACTTTTTCCGCATACCCTTAAAGGAGCAACAACATCATGGTATTTTGGTTTTCCTGCAAACTCTATCCCGAATTGGGATACCTTCGAAAGGATTTTCAAAAGTAAGTATGTAGCCCAAAAAACTCATGCGGCTCTCATGAAAGGATTGTGTGCTTTAAAGAAAGAAAGAAAAGAGAAGGTGCATAGTTTTACCCAAACATTTGCAACTTATATTAATCATTTTTCTAAAACTAACAAACCCTCAGATAAAGTTCTGATTGAGTATTATACTTCAGCTCTAGGGCCTGATTTGGCCATGTTTTCCAAAATGAAAGCCAAACCTATGCTAGCAGAGACTTATGAAGAAGTGGAGAGAGTATAGGCTGAAAAGCAAAGCATCGAAGATTATCTTGAGCATTCAGGAGAGAAAAATGTTGGGAGAAAATCTTTGTTATTTACTAATCCTAAAGAGGAGCAATCACTTGATTTCGAAGGAATGACAAAGATGATGCAGAAGCTCTCTAACATAATAATAGGCTTAGAAAAGGAAAAGGAAGCCCAAAAGTTTTATAATCCTTATTACAAGAAAAAGGAGGATAAAAATCAATCCTAACGCCCTCCGCACAGTCCTACATCGATGAACTTAACAGAGGTGGGGATGGATAACTTTTTCACTTTTCACCAACATCCCCATTCTGAGAAGAATTGTCCTCAATGGATAAATTCAATGACGTTGGTGATGAATCAGCTATTGGATTCCAAATTAATCAAGGATAATGATGAAGAGGGAAAAGACAACAATAAATTAATAGAAAAACATGAGGATGATGCCATGGTTTTATGAGACTATGTATCATTGTTTGATACCAAAGAAGTGGATACGAGACATGAAGATATCTTGGAAACGAATGTGAATACAAGAATCCAAGGGTTTATTAAAGAAAACAGTCTTATGCTCCCAAAGATTAAGAGACTTCAAACCAATGTAAAGAAATTTCAAAAAAACACCTCAGCTAATAAAATTATGGAATTTACCATCACTAGTCAAAATCCAAAATAGATCGACATGCCTACCAAGCCCATTAAAGAGAAGATCAATAATGTTAAAACAAACCTCACAGAACATAAGACGGATTACAACGTTGTGGAGGATATGAAAAGGGTGAAGGAAAATATCTCGTTATTTGAAATGTGTAATGTGCCGCAGTAGAAAGAAAAGTTATTGAAATAACTTGAAATATCAGAGGAGAAGCTTCCCACTGACAATCAGCCCCAAGAAGAAGAAATTGGTGAAGCAAGTGTGGGAGGTAGGCCTAAATTTAAGACTCCACCACAACGTGCACAATTGTCTAGTAGACTTAGGGGCATCAGTAAATTTTATGCCATTGTCGATCTGCAAAAATATAAATGAAGAACCTAAATCATCTACCTAGAAGGTCATTCAGTTGGACAGAATGAATGTGAAGATATTGGGGAAATGGAGGATGTTCTCATTCACTTAGCTTCAAATGATAAGGTATGTCAATTCATTGATATTGTAGTTGCAGACATACCTAAGGCTTATGGACTTGTTTTGAGCATAGATTGGTCGGCAAAGCTGAGTGGATATTTTTCTTCGGACTGGTCACATCTGTGGCTACCTTATAAAGGAAGCCCAAATCAAATTAAAGTTTTAAGAGAGCCCCACATGAAACATAATGTTACTCAGTTTGAAGGTAAAAATGAACCAGTGAATTCTGTTTTGGGAAATTACTTCATTGAGCTAGAACCGGGAAACTATCAAGCTGAAGAAGCCAGTGATACATCAGATGCTCGGCCTTATCTCCTTCAGTTTTCATAGGATGATGAAATTGATTGTAAAATAGTATACTTAGCTATAGATGTAGATGTTGATTCATGCACAGTAGTGATAGGGAATTTTTGGATGCTCTTCTTTGATGGGTCTAAAACTTTGGAAGGGTCAAGAGCCGGCTGTGTCCTGATTGATCCTAAGAAAAATAAACATTTTCTTTCATGTAGGTTAGAGTTCGAATCCACCAATAACACAAATGAATATGAATTATTAGTTCAGGGAATAAGAAAAGAAATTGAATTAAAGGTAGAAAATATGAAAGTGTATGGGGATTCCAACATAATTGTAAAACAAATTCGAAATCAAATACATTACATTTTCCCTGATTTAAAAGATTATCAAGATGAAGTATGGGATTTGCTTAAATGTTTTCATGCATTTAATATTGTATGGATTCCTAGACTTAACAATGCAACAGCTGACTTGTTATCCACCTCAGTTGTGAGGCTTGTGCCCTCTAATAACCGGTGTGCTATTGAATTGCTTTTCAGGCCTTTTGTTCCAGATATGATTACCAATTTACAAGTTTTTGATGATGATCAACAGATTCTAGAATGCTTGACAAATGATGAAACCTTCAAAGGGGGAATCATTGATGATGAAGAACATCAAGCCAAGCTAAAATTCGATAATTTTATTCCTAAAGGAGTCAAGACTTTAGAGCAGATGTTTGATCTAAATGATAAATTCAGAAGGCCAGTGAATGTGAAGACTCATAGCTTGTCTCTATAGTTCGAGTTGATTAATTTAGGGACTGAAATTGAGCCTAAATATGTGAATTTGGGAAAGTGCTTCTCTCCAGGTGAAAGAAATAAGTTCATCCGTCTATTCAAAAAATACAAAGATGTTTTTTCCTAGACGTATGAATATCTAAAGACATATGACACCAATATTATTCAGCATGTTATCCCCATCAGATCTGGGGTCAAGCCCTATCAACAACCTTTAAGGAAAATGCATCCAAAACTGGAGCATCTAATTCAGAATGAAGTAAAGAAGTTGTTGGATGCTAAAATTATCTTCAAAGTTAGACACTCAGAATGGGTTTCAAATATGGCACTAGTAAGAAAGAAATCTAGAGAAATTAGACTATGTGCGGATTTCAGAAACCTAAATCACGCTTTAGATAAAGACAATTATCTTGTCCCACCCATGGAACAGATATTTCCAATGGTTTCGGGTTCTGAATTATTTTCTTTATTAGATGGATTCTCTGGCTACAATCAAGTGTTAGTAGCTGAAGAAGATAGACTTAAAACTACATTCAGAACCAGATGGGGGACTTTTTCTTACAGAAGGATGCCCTTTGGACTCATAAATGCTAGAGCTACTTTCCAGTGGGATATGGACCTATCTTTCCAAGGTCTGATTGGCCGCATTGTTGTAGTATACCTCAATGACATCACAATATTCTCAAAGAAAAGGGAAGAAAATGCATTCCATCTAAAACGGATTTTCGAACGCTACCGAAAATATGCTATCTCATTAAACCCCAATAAGTGTGTGTTTTCCATTACCGAAGGTAAGTTACTAGGTCACATGGTTTTTAAGAAGGGGATCTCCATAGATCTAGAGAGGATCAAAGCTATTGAATAGATTCTCTTACCCCATAATAAAAAAGGCATGCAATCATTTATGGGGACAATAAATTTCGTGCGAAGGTTTGTGGCGGATTTCGCTCAAATTGTTAAGCCTTTGCAGGAAATGGTAAAGCAAAGTGTACAATTATAGTGGAATGATGTAGAGAAGAATGCATTTAGTAAAATAAAGACATCTATTGTGCACGCACCCTCGCTCAAAATTCTGGATTTTGAGAAAGAATTTATTTTGTACACTTTTGCATCTGACGATTCGCTAGCAGCGGTGCTTACCCAGAAGGAAGATGGGGGAGATGAGTTCCCCATATCATTTATGAGCACTGGTCTGCAGGGATTTGAATTGAATTACCCAGTTATGTATAAACAAGATTACGTAGTATTCAAAGCAGTAAAACAATTCAGACCTTATATACTTATGAACCAGACAAAGGTGATAGTTCCACATCCAACTGTGAGGTCTCTTTTTGTACAAAAATAATTAGGAGAAAGAAGAGGAAACTGCGTAACAACTTTACAGGAGTATGACCTCGAATTCAAGCCAGCCTCCAAAGTTAAAGGCCAAGGATTGTGAAAACTAATGACTGAAAGTAAAGACAATGAAGAAAATAGCTGAGAAGATGAAGCTGAGTTACATTTGATGGATGCATGTCCTCTTTTCACAACTGCAGACTCCTGGTATCGATACCTTGTGCATTATATTTAGGAGGGATTATTACCATAACATTGGAATTCTAAGCAAAGAATAGCACTGCATCCTAAATCAGCCTCATATCAGATTGTTGAAGGAATATTATTCAGGAATAATTATGATGGAGTTCTTCTTAGATGCTTATAGAGAGAAGATGTGAGGAAGGTCATGATAGAGTTACAAGATGGGCCTGTTGGAGGGAATTTTTCTGGAGATACAACAGCCCATAAAATTCTCAGAGCCAGATACTATTGACCCACACTGTTCAGGGATGCACATGCCCATGCCAGAAAGTGCGAAATTTGCCAAAGGTGTGGTGGAAGACAAGCTAAAGCAGCAGGACCATTAAAGCTTGTGATGATAACAGAACCATTTGAGCAATGGGGAATGGATATCATCAGAGAAATAAAACCAAATTCATCGATGCAACACAAGTATATTCTGATGACAACTGACTAATTCACTCCATGGGTCGAGGCCATTCCATTGCGTAAAGTGAATGAAGATCCAGTCATGGACTTCTTGCAAGAAAATACTATGACCGGGTTTGGGGTTCCAATTTCTCTAGTTTTTTATAATGCTACTTATTTTTCCTCTATTAGATTAACTGCATTTGCTCATGAAAAAGGAATTAGGTTGCATTATTCTACAAATTATTATCCACAATTAAATGGTTTGGCTGAATCTACAAACAAGAATCTAATTAGAATCTTAAAAAAGAGCGTGATAGAAAAAAAAAGAAGTTGGCATTCAACATTACCAAATGCTCTTTGGGCTGATAGGGTCACCCCCAAGACTTCTTTAGGTGTGTTCCCATATACCCTTATTTATGGAAAAGAGGCCATTCTACCCCCCAATATCATGCTACCCTCTTCCATAATAGCTCAGGAGTCAAGAGGATCAGATAATGAAGTCTTGCAGATGAGAATCCATAATCTTTTGAAGAAAAAGGAATCTAGATCCAAGGCCAGAGAACATTTTAAAAAACAACATGAGGTAGTGAAGAGGTGGTTTGATAAGAAAAAAGCCAGACCAAAAGAATTTGAAGTGGGAGATTTGGTTCTTAAGTGGGATCACCCACATGGTGAAAAGGGAAGCACACAAGGTTTCAATAGTTATGGGTAGGCCCTTTCCAGATTGTAGCAAAACTTGGTCCCTCAACCTATAGATTGCAAGATTTACAGGGATGGGAGGAGAACTTACCAGTAAATGGTTTAGTTCTTAAACCTTATTTTTCTTGATTGTTTTTATTTTGTTTTGTACACAAATAATTTGATTCATTTTTCGGCTTTGATTTGTTCCTTTCCGCCTTGGTTTAGTTTAGTTTTCTTTTGATTTTAATAGAAGGGGAAAACATTTGGGCAAGGAAAGCATCACAGGCCTGGAAAAATTGAGATTTTTGGGTATTATACTGTATTTTATTGTTTGAATCTGATGGAATTTTTTCGAGTAAGTAGTTTTCCTAAATGGCTATGAACACGTTGAATTCCGACGGAATCCCTAAAAATAACTTAGAATCAAAAGGTCGGGAATACCATTTTGAGGCTCCATCCATTTCACATCTAAAATGTGCTAGGGGGTGACAGCGAAAGACCCGCGGAAAGGAAGCAAGGTAAACGGTTTATTATATATAAATGATCCCATGCCAAAATTTAAAAAATCCTAAAGGCTAATAAGTGTCAAAACTCTTAGAAGAAGCATACATATCAAAGCAAAGTATCGAAACATATGAATACAAAATTGCCAAAAGTTCTTCTCCATCCATGAGATGAAAAGTAAATACATCTCTCACACAAAAGGACATTATGGATAGAAGATCCTGAATAAAATTCAGAAAGAAAGGCATAAGGGGCACTCAAAAGAACAAAAGGCTCAAAAGGCACAAAAGTGCAAAATGGCATGGGAATGGGGAACAAATGAATATTTCTGTTAGCATGTGTTACAATCTTGTGGTGTCTAAGCTGGAAGCTACCCAAAGACGGAGGTAAAATGAAATTCATCTACTTAGCCTCAAAAGAGTTATCTTGACGTTGAGATTCTGGTTTCCATTTCCTAAATTTGGACTATCATCAATGATTAAAAGTACATATATTTTCCATTATAGAAATCCAGACATCTAGAAGATTTCAACATGTCAGTTTTACTACTAAACAATCTATTACTTAAGGAGGAGTTTATTCAGAGATTTGGGTTCACCAGTAAGCTCCCAATTGTTGGAGCTGCAACTTTTCCCAAATTTCTAAAATTTTGGACCCTCCTTGTTGATTTTGTTAAAGACTGTTTGTTCCCACTCTGCTACATGTTTGGATTGTTTGAGGCCAGTTTTTCTTGCTTTTTAGGAATTCGTTTGGGTCTGTGAATGCTTTGGACTGTAGAACTTAGCAGGTTTCATGTTGTTTTATCATTACCGAAGTTTGGTTGAGGTTTAAAATGGGATCTTTAGTTGTCGCTTTTTCGGAGGTCAGTTAGAGATTGCGTTTATGATTAAATCCTTTCGCCGATCCCGCGTTTTATTTTTGAAAAAAGATCTCTCTTTGCAATGTTTCGGAGGTTGTTGTGACTTTAATCAGAGGTCGAGGGGTGATTGAGGTCCACCATTGCGACCCTAGAGTAGACTAACTGTCCGTCGGACTGCTCTTCCTTTCGCCGATGTCCTGTTCTATTTTTCTCCAATGTTGACTAGTCTGCGGATTTTCTTGACCGTATAACTTCCGTCATTGTGGCTATGTAGCGCATTAAAATACTGATGTTTTAGTAGATCCACCCCCCGATGTTTTATTGCGCCATTTTCTGGTTTGTGTTCTGGAACCGCTAAACTGTAGGTCACCTGCCATTGCGGCAACATAGCGCACTAACCGACCAATCTCAAGTGTTCCAATTCACCGATGGGGGTTTTTATATGCCCATTTCTTAATCATTTTCCCGCCAATTGTTATGAGCTTGTAACTAATTTCGTAAATAACCGGTGTGCCTTGTTTTATCAGGTTGAAAATTTCACGTGAAAACCCAACTCTAGTTTTCTTTTCTTTCAGTACTCATTTTATTGGTATTATGGTTTATGTTTATTGAAGATAATTGGGATAAATGATGAGTTTTCGTTTGATCGTAAACAGACATAGGAAATTTTCTAATATCCCTTTGAAGATTATTGCGGCGAAGAATATGCAACTGGAGGACAAAGCATGTTAAAGCATAAGGTAACAAAATTATTGCTCGAGGAAAAGAAAATAATAAGGGTCTGCAGAGGGACTGAGGAATGGTAGACCGTAATCATTAAATAACAGAGGCCCAGGCTTGGGCAGTTCATCAGTTACCTAGCTATTCCCATTTTTATAAAAGTCTTTATTTGAAACGTAACATTGAATTATGAGCATTCGCAAAATGACAAAACCATGAGATTAAAACAATTGAGGGGCAATCGAAGGGTTGGGAGCCGGTTCTTTTATAAATATACAAAAGATATAGGGACAAGGGGCTTTTTCCTAGTGAGACTTGTGAAATAATTGTTGTAAGAGGAACTATTTTGTTTTGCAATAATAAAATTACAATTTTTCCTATTGGAGAAAGTGTTGTGGAATGTTCAAATGTGGTGAAATGAACAATGTTGAAGGGGAACTATTTCGTTTTCAGCTGTTTTTCATTAACTGTGAGATTGTTCTAACTTTCTAAACCTATTTTATTGGATGAATGTTCTCTAGTTTATTTTATGATAAGTTCCACTATGAGTAATGAATGTTTTAACAAACGAAGAGCTATCTTGTTGTGCACATCTCTATTCATGTTTGTATGTTTTGATTCTAATAACAACTATCTGTGATTTATGTTAACATATGAGCAGTAATACTTTACTCATTGATTGATAATGTTTCTCCCTAGGGACAACTTAGTTAGTTTTGTTTTCAATTGTGTGTGATTTAGATGCGAGAGAGTCTAAGATGAGAGGTAAGAACCTACGCATCACATTGTGACAGCTCCTTGTATTTTCTATCAATATGCATGTTAGATAGGCACTTGTACATCATACTTAAAGTCAAAAAATACAAAAATATACACGGTGTACTGGGCCGCAACTGTTAAAACCATTTATTTTTGTTACTTGACCTACGGTAGCCGGACCGCAAACCGGATGGATTCCCCATACCAAATAGTCACGGGCTAGTTGGGAACATTGACTGAGGAGAATCCCTTGCTGTTGTTGCCTGCCAATTTCCAGGCCTCGACAGTCCCTTAAGATCTTATCAGTATTAGTAGTTCTACAAATTTTTATTTATTTACAGATTAGGGACATTTAAAAAATGGAACTTATTCAAGTCACGTATTTCAGAAATTGAAAACTAGTTGGCTAACAAGAAGTTTGAGGCCTAGAAATTTGATTATTCACTACATCATCGTGGTTTCAACTCAGGTCCAAGTAAATACCCTACGCCCTAAATTTACATGATAAAGTTTGAGCGCAATGACCCAATAACTTGGATATTCCAGATAGAGCATTTCTCATAGGGTCTTCACTTAGTGAAACCATGTCATAGCGCCTTCGTTCATGGGATATTATAGAAGACCCCAAATTTCACTAGATATTGATAGTTACTTACAAAAATCCTTTTGTTGATCCCCCCTCACAATACATATTTTCAATTAGAAAAACCGTATTTTTACAATATATTCCTTATTTTTACTAGAAACCCCTTTTCATACCCCCACAATACCTATAAACCCCCCATACCCTACTCTCCAAACCCCAATACCTACAATATATTATCCTTATTTTTCACAATTAAAAACCCCCCTTTATTAATGAACATGATAATATATTGCTCAACAAGGTGAATCACCCATGGCAATTCTTTGATCTACACCAGGTGACAACTTTTCAAAAGGTAACTATTGAATCCTTATATTTATAACTTGGTCAATTTGTATGGTATCAATGGCTTTGTGAGCATCAAAAGGACCCTAAATTATCTGTTGGTCAATATTCACAAAAGAATTGATTGCACATTATGGGGATATAATTAAGAACCCTTTGTTTATATAACTAGTAAATCTCAAGCAAAAAGATCCCATAACAGAGCACATCAAGTAGTTTCAGAAGCTAAGTCTCAAAGAAAAGAATATTTCATAAGAAAATTTGTTGGATCTCCTTATTATAACCTTAAAGGATAACATTCAACGTGAAGTGTGTCTCTTCGAACCACCATCCTTGGAGAAGGATTTCATGATGACAAGGATGGTTGAAAGTAAAAATATGGGAGTGGACACTATAAAATCCACTTCTAACACACACCGAGGGAATGATGTTCCTTATTCTAACTCTCCTCATTTATTGACACCTAAACAAATAGAGGAAAGAAGAGAGAAAGGTGTATTCTTTAATTGTGATAGCAAGTACAATAAGGGACATAGGTGTGTAGAAATGAATTATTCTACATAGAATGTGAAGAGGGAGAAAAAAAAGAACATGAACCATCACAAGGGGACGAACTAGAAGATATTAATCCTACCATATCATGTCATGTTTGGATGGAATTAACATTCCTCAAACTCTGAATATTGAAAGATATATAAAAAAGTAAAAAGGTAGTAGTGTTGATTGATTTTGGTAGTACTAATAATTTCATTCAATGTAAATTAGAGAAATATCTCAAATGCTCAGTATATCCAATGCCATAATTTCAAGTAGTGATTGCATATGGAGGAACCATCAATTGTTTAGGGAAATGACATAATATAAATCTTATTGTGGGGGAATATGTATTGAATAGTCCCATGATTAGTATCCCAATGGGTGGTGTTGATGTTGTAGTAACGGTTCAATGGTTACAATAATTAGGAATGGTGGATTTAATTTTTAGAATATTTTTATGAAATTTTATTGGGAAGGAAAATAATTTGTGTTAAATGGTATCATAGGGAAACCAACAAAGGTGATCAACTCTAATGGTATGAAAAAATTGTTGAGGAAATGATAACAAGGTGTAATTACATAGTTATACTCACTAGATGTTCATACATCTAAGGGTCCTATCTCCTCATATTTCCAAAGGGTCATTAATAAGCCTTCCAATATATTTGAAGATATTCTATAAGTATTCAACTTGCTCCATATATGGACCACGACCATTCACTTAATTTAAGGAATAGTTCCTTATAGAATCAAAATTTGTAGATGCCTCGATGAATATAAGAATGAAATGGAGCATATGGTTGAAGCAGTGGCATGAAAATCTACAGTTCAAGTAGTGGTAGATTACATAGACCACCAACAAGTAGTTCTACAAAGATTGAAGATGTAAAAAAACATGATGAAACAACATGAAGATGAATGCTCTAATTGCACCAACATATAATCTAACATAGTTTTTTTCCATCTCAAAGCTTAAAATTGATTGGAAACAAACTCCTCGCTTTCCTTTAAAAAAAAACATCCACCAGAATTTCCATATTCGAATATTCAAGCAAATTGTGTATAAAATTAATCAATCAATTTGCCAAGATCTCCCAAAAAAAAATTTCATTATCTATTTTCATAAAGAAAATTTATATCATTGGAAAAGTAAGTCCTATTGTGTTCCTCTTGACTCACCTACTCGAATCTATCTGCAACAATTCAAAAATGTTTGTAGAAAAGGAATTGAAAGACAATGAGAGAATTTGATCAATAATCTTACGTATATATAAAAGCATATTCACTCAACACTCGACATGGATAGTGTTAATACGATGGATTTTGCGGAGGACACCAATTTTCATTCATAGGTTTTTATCATTCTCTCTATTTCTTCCATGATCATATCCCAACTGAATGTTGCCACTCACTATATCTATTTTTATTGTGTGGGAATGATGTACATATGAACAGTAATACAAGTGAATTAAGGTGAATGAATCAAGTAGCAACGTTCCAAGAAATTTTATATGGAATTCAATGTTAGTTGGACTAATAGTGTACCAAAAGAATAACTAGATAACTAACTTCGGTGTTTTTATGTGCTCCAGCCACCTATTTGAGAAAGCCAAGTAGACCCATATATTTTTGTGTGCTTTAGCAAGAAACGACTTATAGGTATTGGTTTCAACCCTTGTTTAGAAGGGAGAGGTTAATTTCTTCCCTCTTTTGTAGGTTCATTATGGATTCTACACAATCAATACATAAATTAATGATGAGATAAATAAATCCATACTCTTTCCATAACATGAATCCATGGTTTTTTTACACATAAGAAATTTGCAACAACAATTCATGGAAATAAGACTTCATTCAAATCATATTCTCTGAATTACATATTTAAAAGTGTTTTATTCTCAAAATTTGTATATTTTTCTGAATTTAGGAAGAAAATGAGTTAAATGAGTTAAACATCAAATTACGTATCCATATTTAGTCTAAAATATCTACATCAAACATTCAAGGACACAGTGAGATTGTGAAATTTTGGAATGCACAAAATCATAACAATATGTTCTAAATCATGTGACATTCCAACCTGGATCTAGATAGAAAAAATAATCTTTCTAATACCCCATTTTTGACCCCGTTTACATTAAAGGGTACATGATGTATATTTTGTAATTATTCATGGTGAGGAGGTAAAGGCAAAATCCCCACCATCGATTTGGTTGTGTTATGTTTCGGCAATTGGAATTGTTGCTGATGGTATATCGTGCTATCTGGCACATTATAGCTTTGGCATCATGTAAATATGCACATCAATTTAATTAAACCTACAGCCAGCTACGACAGTGCAACGTTAAATGAAAAGGGCATGATTCCCAAGGATAAGGAGGGGGAATGCTGAACATTGAGTCATGGGGGAAAATCCAAGTGTCACCACTCTCTTTTTGTCTCCTTAAACCACCACCTTATTTTTATGTTGTTAGGAGGAATAACGATTGGCTGGAAGGAAAACCACAACCACGCTCATGCCTGCACCCACTCTCCACAACGTGCCTTCTAGGTAGCGGATGGTCTGCCCACTATGTTGATCGTGAGTCTATTCATCTCCTCTCACGTTGGCTGAGATAAAAGGTTCCACGTCCCCTTGTTTGGGTCCACCATTCCCTTCACACACGGCCTTGGTAATGGGAGCAACGTTATTCCTCTTGTTCAGAGAGAAAGTGTGTGTTTCGACCCATCCATTGTAGGATTGTAAAACGTTGCCGTGATTAGTCACTAAGGGATGTTTTTCATGGTTTTCTGAGTGATATGTATTCCTCCTATTCACACAGATAGTTTGTATCTTCTACCATTGTCAGACTGTGTAGCATTCTATTTACTCCACCATTTCCAATTGTGAAGGGTGCATTGGCTTCATCATTGAGAAGGGATCACGCGTAGATGGAGAATTGGTTCCTTCCCCATTTGCAGACTACGTGTTATTTCCATTGTTTCTTTATCGGATTGGGTTGTTGATCTATCCCTAGTTGGGTTGCTGCGTGTTCAAACATCCTTTTGGGGTTTTGTTGTGTGTCTATGTTTTCCCCTATCCATGTTGGAAGTTTGGTTTCTTTCCTATTGCGGACTGTGGAACGTTGCCATCATTTCATTGTGAGTTGTGGTTGTTAATTTACCCTAGTTTTGGGTTGCTTCTTGGTTTTTGAGGTTATTGGGATTTTTTTTGAGTTGTTTTTGGCCTAAGCGTTATTTGACCTAAACTGTGTTTCCTCTTTTGGTTTGGGGTCGTCACCCTGGGGTATTCATCTTCTTCACAGAGATGTGAACCGTTTTCTTTGTTGCGGTATGCAGTGGTTGGTCTTTGGACTATTGAGAGTAGGATTATGGGCTGGGTATGCTTGAAAAAACTGGTGTTTGAGGTCACCAGCTTAGCATTTAGCCTTTCCTAGCTCCTTGATGGCCTGATAAACCCTACTATGTGGGCTTGGCTGATTTGTGTACCATGGCTATGTGTAAGCATGCTTTGACCCTTATTCCTTGAGGAACCATGCCCAACTCAGGGGTGGCAGTGTTTCTGAGAGATTGATGAGAACGTTGGCCTATGGTTGGGTGGAACGTTGCAGTGACGTAGCTAGTTGCGAGATGAGTTCTTATCAGATGAGTATTCTTGACTATTTCATATCTGCATTTATAATTACTAATTGATGAATATGTGGCATGCTTGAATGAATGTATGTTTGCTTCCACTATGTATATGAAGGATTATGCATCTTAGTGTGTATTATGTTTAAGCTTTTTATTTCAGCATTATATGCCTGTTCATGTTCATGGGGCTATTTTCCTGTATGTTTGGTGTTATTAGCGTCCTCTTATCTAGTCAGAGGGTCAGGGACGTTATAGTGTGGTATCAGAGGTCTAGTTGCAGCATGGGCCTGAATGAGCCATGATAGATCAGATAACAGAGGCAGGTTGCCTTCTTCCCAACAACAGTCAAAAAATTGAAGACAAGAAAATTCATAAAATTTTCTAAGTGCCATAACTATTGGCCCATCGGAGCACTTAGTGGGAAGGCCACGCAATGGAGAGCTGATCCGACGGCTGATGCGGCGAAAGACTGCAGGGGAAAATTACAGAAATTTTTTATGTGTTTGGCCGTCGACACTTCAGTACACTTAGACGGATTGATTTTCAATGATTAGTCGATTGAACACCACTGTTATGGATGTCTAGACAACTATGTCTCCGATGGGTAGAGCCTCCGACCGCTGATGGCGCAAAATTTCTGAGAATTCTTCTAAGTGTCAACTTCATTGGCCATCGGATCATGTTAGTTGATGACGTCGTAAATGGACATTGGAAGGATTTAACGGTTCACATGCCTCCCTTGCAAAAGTCTAAAGAACTAAAGCTCTGATGGGTAAATATTTCAACTGCCGATACTAGTAAAAAATTATGCTCCAGTCCGCCGATCAGAGATCATTAGCAGACTGGGCTGCCGATTAGGAAAAGGTTGAAGTTGATAATCTACAGTTGTGGCTACTGATCGAACTAATCTAGTAATGCACTAGTCCTCTCAGTTGCCGATGATGAGGTGTTTAGGGAACAGTAGCTTCGGCCGGCGATGATGGATAGAGGAAGTTTTCACCCACAAAGAAGAAGTAGATCGGTGGAGAGTAAAGGATAGTTGATTCGCTAAAAGTTTAGAAAGGAAGAGAAAAATTTTGAAAATTTTTCTAAGGCATGGAATCACTGGCCATCAGTGATGGTTAGTTGATCACATTGTCGATGATCAGATGATGTGGTTGTCGATGATCAGATGATGTGGTTGTCGATGAGCTATGACAGGTAAATTTTGTTGAACGTCTGTCATTGTGGAGATCAAAAAGACTAACCACCCGACAAGGAGTGCATCCAAACGCTGATGCCATAAATTCTAGGGGTTCTGATTGTCAATAGACTTATGGCTATGGAATACTTAATTATATTGTTGGCCACCATTGCAGGAAACTTGACGACTAACCGGCCGATGCGTAGGGCACCCGACCACCGACGCATCGGTTAGCCTAGGATATCGCCGATGAAATTCAGAGTGATAGTCTACTAAGGATCCGATATGGAAAACGAAATTAAAAAACATGTCACCGACGAAGCTTGGAACAGTATATCATTACAGACCCGATACCGAGGACAAAAATAGATCAACGGGTCGTCGATAAGATGCGGGCTAATAGACCCAATCGAAGGAAAAATTTGAAGAAGGCATCAGAAATTTTTTAATTATTAGATCATCGATCAAAAGCTCAACCGGTTCGCTGCGGGAATTGTAGAAAGATCTTTTTTATACCGTTGTGGTTGCTCAAATGACTGTGCACCCGATCAACAGTTGGTGTCCTCGTCGATGCAAATTAGGAGTCTAGTCATTTTTCTTGCCAAAATACCAGAAGGTTAGATGATTACGGAACCAACGAACAGTCCTTGGCATCATCGATGCCATTCGGAAGGATTACTTTGGAAAAATATAGCCAAGGAAACCACTGATACAACGGAAACTTATATTTGATAGGGCCACCAATGAGCGTTGGAGAAGTGTAGTCATCTTGGTCGCTGAAGAGTCAAAAGACTAGTCCACTAAGGATCTGAAACGTCAAAAACTTAGTTGGGCAGTGACCCGATAGGGAGAAAGAAAATTAGGTTTTCCAGTGAAATTTTTAGTGGATTCTAGCTAAGTGTTTCAATGAATTTGCATGGAATTTCTGAGAAGTTTCAAGACTGAAAAGGAAGAAAATTCCAGGTGACTGAAGCTAGCATTCCCGACCAAAATATAGGTGTGTGTTTTACCATCATTCTAGAAGTGGTGTGGTTTTCACACCCGAGGTCAGAATGAAGCATGTGGATCGGCGTTGGAAAGATTATCTAGTAGGGAATAAGGGAAAGTCACTAGAACCTAAGTCTGGAGCAGCAAGTGCTAGTGATTGCTCGACAGAGAAATGTGCTACTATCAATATGGACAAATCTGGGAATTGCATGCCTAGAGGTAGCAAGACCATGAAGTCAAACCAGCTGTTGTGTGGAAGAGGAGTTCCATTCAAATATGAAAGACTTAAAAAGGGAAAATTCCTTAAACCTTGTCTTCCTAATTATGATTGCAAGTTTTATACATGAAATATATGAGAATATGCCTACCATACATAAGATATTAGATGTTGGTAATACATTTATAATGAGCCACTAATGATAATTATTGCATTGGTGTTGGCATTAGTGGAAGGAACAACGAAAACCTGGACATGATGGAGTATGTTGCTGATGCTAATGAATGTGACCAGCAACCCTATGAAGAAAGAGATAAGGAAACAAGTCCAGAATTAAAAGATGGTGAGAAAATTCTGCAATCTCTTGCAAAGGACCAACCAAACTGGTAATGTCAAGGGTGTAAGTAGGACCCATGAAGGTAAGAGTTTGATTATGACAATTGCATGGAGTGATAGAAGCAAGAGGTCTCATACCATGTGGGTATTTGAATTTTATACTGCATTCATATAGAAATATGTTATGCCTGTATGAGCTTAGTATCCCAAGGAAAGTAAGCACTGATGGTCTTGATTATAGTAATGCATCCTATATGAAGTAGTCATGGTTAGGCCATGCATGGTATGTTTGAATGCATAGTTAATGCGAGGTAGCATTGAGTGGATATGCATTGAAATATTTTATAAATCTTGTAATTATGCATTGAATGGATGCATATAAAAAGTATGAGTAAAATTTGTAGATATGCATACATAAGTATGAGTGAAAATGTTGTGATGCATTGCATGAATGCATTGATATAGTGCATGTGATATTATGAATAAATAATGGCTGAAATGATGACAATTCTGGAACCATTTCAAGAGCTGTTATGAATGCAGGATAATAAGTGCATGAAGAGGGTAGTCAGGATCAATTGGCTACCGGAAATGCTCTATGGAAGAGCAAGGTGGTGCAATGATACGGTTGTGAAGTAAGGAGTATCTAAACAATTCATTTAAATTGCATAAATGATGTGACTATACCTTGAAAATGTTTTTATGATAATGATTGCGTAAACTAAATTATTTTTGGTAATATTGATGTGATTAACATCTAGAAGTATTTGAATTTTATAAATTCTGAAAATGCTTCAGTGATTGTTGCAGCAATGAAAAAGTTATATGCATCAATTCTTACTAAGTGTTTGGCTGACTGAGGTTCATGTTTCAGGTAGATTGTTGGGGCATGGAAAAGTGGGTAAGACAATGACAAAGGATAAATCTACCATGTGGAAGAGCCAAAACTTATGAGAAGAGTCTCATGGCTATAAAGATAGTTGTATGCATAATAGCTTGTTAAATTTGAATTTGTAAATTTCAGATTTGAGAAATTGTTGACAACTGCTAATCACTATTGGCTTCCATAGAATTTTGTTAGGAGGACGCATTGTAAGTGGGTGTCCATGTTATGCTAGTAAGCATAAAATCATAATGGGTACAATGGTGCTGCTCACAAGAGACCCACAATTGAGGATCGCCTCATTGCCAAGCAAATCAATTTCTGTAGTAAACAGAGTTGCAATTCCTATTGAATTTAATTACTGATGTCATTTGCTTGGTTATGGTCAATCGATTTGGATTGTATAATCAAATAATGATTGACTATTTGGCTATTGGATGAATGTTCCATGGGTAGACACTGCAGGAAGATCATGTGTGATGGCATGCAGGAGCCAAACTTCATTGGAAGGTTTTACCTTATCTTGAAATGGGTTTCGAGGGAAACTCCATTGGACATTTTGGAAATGTCTCATCTGCACTACATGTTTGGTAAGCAACATGAGTGAGATGGTATAGATTATGTCGGTAAGACATGTGTGGATATGAAATGTAAAAAGGAATTGGGATGGAAAACTAAGGGACTTTCAACTCAGAGAAGGGAGCCCCCATTCCTCCTCAATGAAGGAATACTGCCTCGGCAAATGGATAAGTGTTATGTGACCCTAGCTATGAATATGCATGTCAGATTGTTAAAATTCCATATGTAGAACATGTTTTGATTTTATTTCCATTTGGACCGATTGCTTGAGTATGAAATAGGTCTTACATGATACACACCGAACAAGGGTGCACACTTTTCTGATGTTGGATCATGAAGGGATTTTTCAATATTGATTACACCTTAGAGAGTGGACGAACTCCTAGTGTCTCCATACTTGATAGTGACTGGTGTGAAATATGGTTACAATTTTAGAGCAATAACGCTAACGAATATGCTTATATTGCTTGTGTTGTCAGGATAAGAAATGTAGTTTACAGTGTGGTCTCTTGGGTGATAGGGTAAATGGTTGTTTATGGTTGATATAAGGGCATGCGTTGTTTTTGATGGCCTGATAAACCCAACGAGGGTTGGCTTGACTGTGCCTGATATATATATAAAAGGATGTTCTGAAGCAGCCTGCGTGCTGACCTAAAATCCAAGTCCATAGGCGATCCCAAGGCTTGAAAAGCAAAGCATGATCCTATGGACCAATGAGGAAATGCGCAATACAGATAAGTATTAGGTTATTTTGCAATATTTTTCTTATGAATATACATGTGTATATGATTTGGTTATGATGTTTTAAGCCCTTTTTCTAGAGATGAAACCAATGAGAATAAACTAAACATGTGAATCTATTCAATGTTTGGATATAGGTATCACTGGGAGCGAGGACTATGAGATCATCCTAGGGGTGTATGTGGAAATGTGACTATCCTAAAGAGCTCAGAATGAGCAGTGATGGAAAAGGTGCTAGTGAGACTGTGAAGGTCCTAGCGGCCGAGACAAACCATGTGGGGAGGCTCCATGGTTGAAAGCTCTGAAATAGATCGAAGACACTAAGTGTCATAACCAAGAGGGATTGATCCAGCATTCACGGTGAAGTGAAAGAGGCTGAGGGCATGAAAAGCCACAGCAGTGGTGTGGGTTCCAGGATGGAACAAAACAAAGAGGGGAAAAACTCTTGCTGCTCTCTCTTGCCTTTTGATTATATATATATATATATATGCATTGTGAAAACAAAAGATTCTTGAATGCATGTATGACTGGAAATAGAATGTGTGTATTTTGTCAAAGTAAATTATGAATGCTGGAATGGTTAATTCCTTTCCCAAGAATGGACATGAATGAGCTCATGTGCATGTTGGGAAGGCATGAAAAATATGAAAGTCTCCTTGATGAGGCTTGGACTGTCATGCCAATTAGGTAATTAAATGACTGATATTAATGCCTATATTATGCTTGGTCTAACATAATTTCAATGATTCATTTCACAGGTGAGAAGGTGAAATCCAGTGGTGCACATTGATCATGGAAGCAAACCAAATGTTTTTGGACTTGGCTGTCAAATGATTGCCACCACCCAAGAGAATCTTGGAGAGATGGTCAAGATACAGAAAAGGCAGAGTGGAATGAACCACCAGATTTTGCAAGACTCTAATGGGTTCCAAAGGGAGGTGAAAAGCCTTTTGGGAGAACTCGGAAAAGGAAAGGAAGGTGGATCAATGATGGGACATTCATCCAAGCGATCCATTAAGAAATGGTCTAGGCATGAAGACTCAAAAGAAATGGAGCAGGTAAAGATGAAGCAGCCAGTGAAATGCTAGGAATGCAGAGGAAATCATTTATGCTGGTACTGTTTAATGAGGGAACGTAAAGATGGCAGTAGCCACAAAGTTCCTAGGCTTCAAGATAAGCCAAGAGCTGAGAACCAGCAGGAGAAACTCATGGAAGCTGTGGGGCTTGGTCTTGAACATTCAGAGTAAATAACTGAACATGGGACAGGTCTACAAAATTTTGAAATTTTGATGTGCAAATTATATATGTATTGGAACATGAAGGATGGTGTTATTCCAAGGGGGAGGGGATTGTAATACCCTAGTTTTGACCCCGTTTACATTAAAGGGTACATGATGTATATTTTGTAATTAATCATGGTGACGAGCTAAAGGAAAAAGGCCCACCATCGATTCAGTTGTGTTATGTTTCGACAATTGGGATCGTTGCTGATGGTATATCGTGCTATCTGACACATTATAGCTGTGTCATCATGTAAATATCCATATCAATTTAATTAAACCTATAGACAGCTACGATGATGCAACGTTAAATAAAAAGGGCATGATTCCCAAGGATAAGGAGGGGGAATGTTGAAAAATGAGTCATGGGGGAAAATCCACATGTCGCCACTCTCTTTTTGTCTCCTTAAACCACCACCTTAGTTTTCTATTGTTAGGAGGAACAACGATTGGCTGGCAGGAAAACCACCACCACGCTCACGCTTGCACCCACTCTCCACGACATGCCTTCTGGGTAGCGGATGGTCTGCCTACTATGTTGATCGCAAGTCTGTTCATCTCCTCTCACACATGTTGAGATAAAAGGTTCCATGTCCCTTTGTTTGGGTTCACACATCGCCTTACTAATGGGAGCAACGTTCTTCCTCTTATTGAGACAGAAAGTCTGTGTTTCGACCCCTCCATTGTCGGACTGTAAAATGTTGCCATGATTATTCACTATGGGATGTTTTCCGTGGTTTTCTGATTGATATGTCTTCCTCCTATTGACACAAAGAGTTTGTATCTTCTACCATTGTAAGACTGTGCAGCGTTCTATCGACTCCACCATTGCCAATTGTGAAGGTTGCGTTAGCTTCATTGTTGAGAAGGGATCATGCATAGATGGAGAATCGGTTCCTTCCCCATGTACAGACTGCGTGTTATTTCCATTGTTTCTTTATGGGATTGGGCTATTGATCTATCCCTGGTTGGGTTGCTGCATGTCCAAACATCTTTTTGGGGTTTTTTTGTGTGTCTATGTTTTCCTCTTTCCATGCTGGAATTTCGGTTTCTTTCCTATTGCGGACTGTGGAACATTGCCAATGTTTCATTATGAGTTGTGGCTATTGATTTACCCTGGTTTTGGGTTTCTTTTTCGTTGTTGAGGTTATTGGGATTGTTGCTGATTTTTTTGGTCCACGCCAGGGCCAAGAACAACTCTGAAGCATTGTTTGACCTGAACTATGTTTCCTCTTTTGGTTTGGGGTTTTCACCGTGTGGTCTTCATCTTCTTCACAGAGCTATGAACTATTTGCTTTGCTGTGGTATGCAGTGGTTGGTCTTCGTACTATTGAGAGTAGGATTAGGGGCTACGTATGCTTGAGAAAACTAGTGTTTGAGGTCACCAGCTTAGCATTTAGCCTTTCCTAGCTCTTTGGCAGCTTGATAAACCCTACTATGTGGGCTTGGCTGATTTGTGTACCTTGGATATGTGTAAGCCTACTTTGACCCTTATTCCTTGAGGAATCATGCCCAGCTCGGGGGTGGCAATGTTGCTAAGATATTGATGAGCACGCTGGCCTATGGTTGGGTGGAACATTGCAGCGACATAGCTGGTTGTAGGGCGAGTTCTTATCAGATGCGTATTCTTGACTATTTTGTATCTACATTTATATTTATTGATTGATGAATATGATGAACATGTGGCATGCTTGAATGAATGTATGCTTGCTTCCGCTATGTATATGAAGGATTATGCATCTTAGTATGTATTATGTTTAATCTTTTTATTTCGGCATTATATGTCTGTTCATGTTCATGGGGCTATTTTCCCGTATGTTTGGTGTTAGTAGTGTCCTCTTCACCAGTCAGAGGGTCGAGGACGTTACAATCTCGCTTATAATTATTTGTATAAAGAGATAATAAGAATAAAGAAGAAATACATGATAGAACGCTAGAGGAAAATCACTCCAGTGGGAAGTTTTCCACTCTAATTTGATTAATCAATATGAGTACAATATATAGATTCTCTCAAGAGACAAAATTAATATGATTAATGAAAATTAGAGTAGCTCACAATAATCAGGCTTATCTCTACTATTTCCCTCACAATATATGACATTGTGCCAAGTGTGACTCCAAGTAGTGTCCAAAATGAGGTGAAATGAACCTAGATACACCATGAGGAGGATCGACAAGTGAAATAGTGTGAAAGGAACCATTACAAGACCATGTGAGGTGGTGTAGTTGGCTAAGTAGTAGCCATTAATTACCAATTTGACCAATTTACCCAGGAGGGTGCATCCTTAGCCTCAAATATTGGAAGTGGGTTCCTTAGCTCCTTAAAACATGGAAAACATCCATAAAACATGGAAGTAGGGTGCTAGAATCCTAAAAATAGAGAAATACATGAAATAAGTTTACAAATAAGGAAATATAGGCTAGTCCATTGTTATTGGGTCAAATTTGAAAAATCTATTGGTCCATGCCACCCAACTAGGTACTAGCAAGCAAACACAAGGTGGAACAACATGCACTAAACACTTGGAACCTTATGAAAATATTATTAACCAAGGTCTAGATGGGAATTATGTTCCAACGCCCCCCATTAATCCAAAACGATTGTGAGCAATGAGGGCCCAAAAGACAAAGTCATATGGTCACCCTTTACATTATTGATCCATATGAATTGACGAAAGTGGAAAAAACACACGGTGAAAATCCTCCCTAAAAAATGGACATGAAAGTGAAACCAAAAAATTGTATACACTCCAAACTAAATGAATATTTTTGGAGGAACATTCTTTGGGGAAGAAGTGGAATGTGCTCAAATAAATCAGAAGCATGTACAAATTCATGATGGATTATGGGACAATGTAGAACACTTGAAATATACTGATAGAACAGTGAATGCATGTGCTTTTTGTACTTGAGCTTTGTGTCACATACCCTACCCCTATTATCATGTAGATTTAAAAAATTTCTTAAGGAACCGTGGTTATTCTCTTGAAACACAGGGAAGGGCCTTGAAAACACTCTTCAACATTCATACTTAGTCTTGAACCAACTTAATAGTTGTTCTTCCATCAACAGATCCACTCTGTGACTGTAAATTCCTTTTTTGCACTTAACCTTTCCTTTCTTCACTCCTCCTTCCAAATTCCCCTTTCGTCCTTCATCTTCAGAATTAGGAATTGAAAACATAGCATGCTACAGAGTCATTCAAACCATGTTCTACCTTCTTCCCTTCCGCCTTTGGAACTCAAAAATAAGAAACATAAATTTTGACGGAATACTTTATCTACGTTTCCTCCTTCTTCATTCTTCCTTTTATCCCTCTAGTGCAGAACTCGGTAATCGAAAAACTCATAAACGATGGAATTATTTATCCATAGTCCCACCTTTCGCATTTATCCTTTCCTTGTCCTAGTGCGGAACTCGGGAAGTGAAAAACCAACTCTTCGACGTAACCTTTTTCCCATTTTCCTCCTCCTGAATTCCTTCTTCTGCAGGAGGATTCTATGGTACGAAAAAGCAACATTATGCCTTTTCTTATTCCTCTTTTTCGACCTTTCACTTTCCTCTTTCTGCAAGAGGATCTTGGGGTGTGGAAACACTTAAGTCAAATTCCTTTTGACTATGTAACCATCCTTTTATCCTCCATAATCATAAGCATTATACATTGAAACATACAAGGCATATACAGATGCAAGTGCAAGAACATTTAACAATAGTAAACTCTACTGAAATCATTACCAAGCATTCATCATATTCAATTCATTCATAAGAAAATACATTGCACAATTAGGAATAACAGAGAATACATATCTTGAAGATGAAACTGTCCCACAACTAACTATATCGCTGCAACGTTACACCCAACCATATGCCAATCATGTTTATTATTCTCTCAACACAATTGCCACCCCTGAGCTAGGCATGAATTCCACAAGGAACCAGGGAACAATAGAATCACACACAGCAAAATCATATCATGCACAGTCAAGCCAACACACAATTGGGTTTCACAGAATGTCTAGGAAATCCAACACACAGTTGGGTTTATTAGGATACAGGAAAACAAGACAAACAAAGGGTTTCATAGGCTACACATCCAAGCCATCTCACAGTTGGGTTTCATGAACTGCACACAGTCAAGCCAACAAATGGGTTTCACAGGATACACAACCAAGCCATCTTACTGTTGGGATTCTTAGGATATTCATCCAATCCATCTAACAATTGGGTTTCACAGACTACACACACTCAAGACAATATTTACATTAAGGACCATCCAAGACAATATATGGGTTTCATAGGCTACATAACCAATCCATATTACTGATGGGTTTCTCGGGCTATTTAACCAAGCTAGCTAGTAGTTGGGTTTATGAAGTTGTCCAACCAAGGATTACACATGGCTAAATGCAAATCAAGACACAACCAAGCCAACTACTGTTGGATTTCTTAGGCGGCCAAGGTAGTGGAAAGGAGGAATGGCTAAGATAGTGGCTCATTCAAGAGCTAGGGACCCCTCCACAATATCTATCTATCCTAGAACCAACATTACCTTCAACCCAACACAAGGAAGCATCCCCTTCTCTGCTACACCATCCCTTCGCCTATGCTTTCCCTTCCAGTGCTCTTCAGGGTGTGCATAGAATATTCACCAGCCACTCTTCTCTTTTAGTGAGGTTTCTCTCTACACTAGGTTTATCAATCCCATTCAGCGTCTCTTCCACTCCTAAGTCTTGCATATATTTTAGACCCAAACTAGGATGCACATCACAGCAAACCATTGGGAGATACAACAACACGAGCTTCACTCTGTAAAACAAAGAAACAAGGCTTCATACCACTCTGTAACACAGCCCATCAACCACGGTCTTAGAAAAGAAAAATACTTACAAAATGCATAGCAACACCTACTAGATCTCACTGCGTCTGCGGAATCAGAAGAATGAAAAACACCTAAATGAATGATTGTGAATCCCCAACAATGAACATTGAGGAACAAAAAAACATTCCCCGACTGAGGGTAAGTCATACTGGCACTTATACACTTTCTTACTTGCATCAGAAGAAAGAATGTAGCTTCCTAGTCTGTAGGCTATAGGTTGTAGGAAATTTCTATCACAAAACCGATTTCCATGCCTTGCTCTGCCCAAGGCAATAACTTCCTCAACCATTCTTCTGGAGGAATTGAATGATTGAGGACATATGAAAAAAAGGTAGCTAAGGGTTTATGGGTTCCCCCATTGAAATTTGGTCTCACCCTATTGGATCAATAGTTTGACTAATTTCCCTCCGTATTACTTTTGAAATCATGCCCCCATCTCTCACATTGCATTGCATATCTAGCCGTGGTATTTTATTAAATTGCATATGTACATGATAATTCAAAATATATTGTTCTTGACTTAGAACTATTAACGATCATCATCAACCTTGATCATTAATACACAAAACACCAAATCAATGGCAAGGCCTTGGCCTTACTAAATTAAACACATAGATCTGTGGACAAACACACAACTCACAAGATAGATCACACAATTTACTTAGCAATTGAAGAATGAAACAGTGGAAAAATGTCTTGCAACTGTGAATGCTTTCATTAATCAAAAATTAATTAGATAACTAAATACAATGTAATACAATGTCTAAATAACCACATGCAATTCAAATTGACATGAGGAAATTCGAATTGATTAGACTCTACTTGACTGTAGGTAACTAAGACCTTGTCTAAATCATTATCGGAGGACTCAATAGTTAATTGAACTTATCTAAATCATTATCGAAGTTCATCAGAGTTATAAAACACAACTCAAGTCTCTAATTCAATTTTAACTAAGGCTAACTGACTATGGTAGGTGAGGAATGCACCTCTCATACATGCATCCATGCAAACCTAGTGCTAACTGAATGTAAATGACTCCTAACTTAGCTTGACTAGTCACTAATTGAACTCAATTGCTGAAGGTTGGTGTCGGCTCTCCCAGTGGCTCCTAAATTGTAGGGATTGATCTAGGAGGCTCATAAATTGGTGCATGCAAGTGCAATCACTGGTAGTAGGCCTAAATTAGTTTTGCCCGCACTTTAGTAACTGGAATATGTGCCTCAATTAGGCCAAGTGGATGCAATGGTGCTAGTGACAAAAAATAGAATGGATGGACTCCCGATTTAGACATCACTATTGATTTAGACATATAACCAAATTGGACAAGGGAGGATTAATAATCCTAACACCCACCTTGAATGCTAGCTTGGAAAATTTATGGGCACTGGTAACTAATACCATAGGTTACCCATTACATAAAGTAAAGTAAAGTAATTGCTCAATACAGGGAGCTAGGGAAAAACCCACATGGGAAAAAATCCCCCCCTCTAATTAAGCAGGTAGAATCAGGATCAATCTGGTTCTTTTGTGCACGGGTATCCCGGGGCCTGGTATGTGAAACCCTCCATCATTATGTTTGGAGGAATCTTCCCCTTTGGAAGAATAATAATATGTTGAACTAAATTAGAAATATAGACAACTGCTGGATGAAGACTCGACCCATGTAGAGCAACTGGAATCAACTGATAAGTGAGAAAAGGTTTTTGAGGATTCAAACCATGTGCAGAACACTCAAGAAACTGATATGTTTCACCCATGAATAGAAAACTATGAGTGGTAAAAACAACCCCAAGTGTTAGGACTAAGTGTCCAAGAAAATACATAAAATCTTCCTCTTTACCAATTCTGTGAGGAGATGAGCATGTGACCAAAAGTATAGAAGCCCTGGGACTATGGAGAGTGAATGATTGAGCTCCATAATCTGATATATCTTCATAAATGGCTAATAAATCACAAAATAAAATATCAGCAACCTCATAAGAGGAAACTAACACCAAATCCCCAGTAGCAATTTTGAGGAAGAATTGCGGTACATGAATTTTGACATCAAAATTCATGAGAGAAGCTACAAGCATGACTACAAGCTATTGGACTTTAAAATTTGAACCAAATAATATCATATCAGAAATTAAATCCTATCTAAATGGGTTCATGTAGTATCCAAAAATGTGAAATGAAATCAAATCCCTAGCAACAGTTTTGAAGGAGACTTGTGGTACTTGTTTCTTCACAAAAATTAATGAGAACAGCTACAAGCAGTACTAAAAGCTTATGAAACTGAAATATTGAACTAATAAATATCATATCATATCTAATTAATATCATATCATATCCAATAAGGTTCATATCATATCCAAGAGTATGGTCCATCGAGACGGTAGATGCATAGTTTTCTTCTTCTTCAAAATTCTGAATTTTGGTGCATGCAATCCTGTAGGAATTTGCTAGAAGATCTAGATCATGGGAATCAAATGGATCACTCTGGTAATCTAGTATTTCTTCCAAAATATCCAAGGTATTACATATTTTCACACCAGCAACAACATTAGAGGGAGAAAAATCAAATTTCTCTTCACTTTCGGAAGCAATTACTGGCAAATTTTGCACATAATTCAAAGGAAAATCACTGGAGGATGAATTTGCTTCTTTTTCATCTTGAACAACTTCAGCAAAGAGAGTATATGCCAATAATTTTGGATCAGGAACTCTTATGGTGCTGGATGTTCTCTCCAAATTGTTATTATGATCCTCATCAATATTTCCAAATGTTCTATCCAATCTTGTCCAAAGTTCCTTCGGGTATTCAATAGATCTACTGAGGTAGCACAAGCTAGGAGAAAGAGCCAATGTCATTGTTCTAAAATATGCATCACATTCATTCAGCCAGTCATTCTCACTAAAAAAGTATTCACTGAGTCAAATAGACACCCCATAGATACTTCGTCTCATCATAGATGCAATCATCTTCTTCTTCCATTCTGAATAGTTTGTGAATAGGGTGAGAAGAAAAACTAATCAATCCATTCAAAGTTGTACCTGCAATTAAACAAAAAGACAAAGTAAGGTCGAACAGCTTGCACATTTCATGTTTTCATCACACCCAGCATAGTTGATCAAGAAAGCTTGATCAACAATTCCTTAACTTGGGGTATTAAGTGATAAACCTTCAGCTTCTAGTGTAGTCCTGGAAGGAGCAATTTTGCTCAAGAAATGATCCAGTATTAGATCTGACAAGGAGAAGTGGCTTGTCCATCGAGGCTCTGATACCATATTAAATTGAGCACATAGATCTGTGGAAAAACACACAACTCACAAGATAGATCACACAATTTACTCAGTAATTGAAGAATGAAATAGTGCAAAAATGGCTTGCAACTGTGAATTCTTTCATTAATCAAAAAGTAATTAGATAATTATTTACAATGTAATACAATGTCTAAATAGCCACATGCAATTTGAATCCATGTGAGGAAATTCGAATTGATTAGACTCTACTTGACTGTAGGTAACTAAGGCCTTGTCTAAATCATTATCAAAGGACTCAATAGTTAACTAACCTTTTCAAAATCGTTATCGGAGTTCATCGGAGTTATAAAACACAAATCAAGTGTGTAATTTAGTGTTAAATAAGGCTAACTGACTGTGGTAGGTGAGGAATGCACCTCTCCTACATGCATCCATGCAAACCTATCACTAACTGAATGTAGAGGACTAGAACTGAAAGTAACTGACTCCTAACTTAGCTTGACTTGTCACTAACTGAACTCAACTGATGAAGGTCGGTGTTGGCACTCCCAGTGGCTCCTAAATTGTAGGTATTGATCTAGGAGGCTCCTAAACTGATGCATGAAAGTGCAACAAGTGGCGGTAGGCCTCAATTAATGTTCCCCACACTTTTGTAAATGGAACATGTGCCCCAATTAGGCCAAGTGGACCCAATGGTGCTAGTGACTTAAAATAGACTGGATGGACTCCTGATTTAGACATGACTCCTAATTTAGACATATGACCAAATTGGACAAGGGAGGATTAATAATCCTAACAAGCCTCGAGCTCCTTGCCATGATTTACATACAATATATACATCCTGTACAATTTCAATACAATGGAGTCAAAAGTGGGGTGTTACACTTTGAACCAACCAAGGTATCAGGTCCAGAAGAGATTTGAGATGCTTGAGAATAAGTGACTCCAAGTAAATCATAAAGCTTTTGAAGCATCAACTTCGAATCAAGAGATTTGTAATCATCTCCAAGAAATTGGAACAAGAGTCCCAAGTGTGCCAATGTGATGTATAAGGATTCTCCATATTCTATGCAACTATGAAATTCGGTGCTAATCATATAGGAATACATAAGAGCCATCGATCCAAAGAGGATGAATGCTACAACTCCAATATTTATATTTCTTATAAAACATCCAAGGGTTCAATTTTTGGCACACTGGTAGAGTAAATAGAAGAATCATGAAAGAATAATGATGAGATATGGAAGGACTTCCCTTCAACAATATTGATGGCAGCAACTCGTATGATTTCTTCATGGAAAATAGTGGAAGCCGCAAAGGAAGAAAGTTGAAATGGATTATTTGTTCAATATTCTACCATTTCTTCATGCACCTACAAAAAACACTGCAGTGAAATTTTACTTCAATAACATGCACATAGAAATTCCAAAAGGAAAAACCATATGACCAGAGGCGATAACGGGAAGCAATTATGGAAATTGTTTATCATCATAGTAGCTCTGATACCATGTGAAATTTTGGAATGCACAGCATCACAACAATATGTTCTGAATCATGTGACATTCCAACCTAGATCTAGAGAACAAAAAAATCTCAATTAGAACTATTTGCACAAATAGATAACACGAAAAGAGAAGAAATATTTGATAGAAAACTGGAGGAAAATCACTCCAGTGGGAAGTTTTCCGCGCTAATATTATTCATCAATATGAGTATAATATATTGATCCTATCAAGGGACAAAATTGAGAGGCTTAGTGTAAATTAGAGTATCTCACAATAATGAGGCTTATTTTGACTAATTCCCACCAATCAAGTGTGACTCCAATTAGTGGCCATAATAAGGTGAAATGAACCTAGATAGACTATGAGGAGGTTGGGCATGTCAAATAGTGTGAAAGGAGTCATTAGGAAATTTCATGGGCTGGTGTAGTTGGATAAGTAGTGTTCATTAATTACCAATTTGATGAATTTACCAAAGAGGGTGCATCCTCATCCCTTAAATAGTGGAAGTGGGTTGCTTAGATCGTCACAACATGGAAAGCATCGACAAAAAATGGAAGTAGGGTGCTATAATCCTGAAAATTGGGAAACACATGCAAGAAGTGGAAAAACAAGGAAAGATAATATTATCCACAATTATTGGGGTCAAATGTGGACAAAATGTTGATCCAAGACACCTAACTAGGTAGTAGAAAGCTAACACAAGGTTGGACAACATGCACTAAACACTTGGAACCTTATGCAAAGAGAATTAACCAAGGTCTATATGTGACCCATGGTCAACATATATTCGTATTATGTTGCAAGTAAAACCTTTTATATCTTTATTAGACCCTCTTGAGCATTAGCGTGTACTGTGAACATTAAATAAAAAGTATGGGAGACCTAGTGAGAGCCACACATAAAGTTGCATGAATCCAATATTACTTTTAAATAATGAAAGAAACAAGCAAATATATAGCATGCCATACGAACTCATTAATTGATGCATCTATGAAGGAGAATTTATAATATTGAAATTTAACAAATGAATAATTCCTGGCTCTTTAAATCTGCTCTTAAGATTTATATCGTTATATATCACTATTGGTTCCACACACACACATATAACTAAAAAATCGGATCAACTTACAATTAATAATAGAAATGGACCTATAACAACTCTTTTAATTTATTCTAGATATAATCAACCGCATTTACAGCAATTAAGTTTCTTTAGTCCCATAAGGGACACACTATTTTATGTACAATAACATATCATGCTATATTAGCCTACTTGCTTCATGCTCAAAGCCTCATGGGCTACGAGGATATATGTTGCTCATGTGTAAACTATAGCTAGTATGGAAATAAATGGAACATACCACATTTATCTTTAAGCAAGAAATAATGGAAGGAACTACCTTTTGTATACTTATTCTAGTAAGATTATGGTAGCTACAACAATCTAGAATCAAGTTTTTTTCCTTCCACGAGTGTAACTATGTTTACTTATGATCTAGCTCATGAATCCTACTTTTCATATTATTCTATTCATACCTTGGCACCTGATTCTAACTAGGCATAATATCATAATTCTCTCATTTCACTTAATTGACTTTTGACCAATGAAAAATACTAATATGAAATCCGCCAGGTTTTTCTCTTGATACTGCCATAGATTTTCTTCAACAATCTTATGAACATTAGCATATAGTGAATTGATATTCAAAATTATTTGTGCTATCTCTATATACATATTATCTCTATATACATATTACTCTAGCAATAATATGGTTATAACTTAATTAATGAAAACCCAAATAAAGAAATCCCCAACCAATTACATAGTATATAAAAATGAATCCACGGGTAAAGATCTTCTCGATAGACGGATAGTTTTTATTTGAGTAATGAATGCAATTCAAGCCTCTATAGTTTGATGGTAGGAGAGGTAAGTGCAAATAGATTTCCAATAGCACCGAGGTATTTGTCGTTATTCTTTAGTGTAGTTGATCGGGAAAGGTTTCTTTCTCCCCAATTGTTTGAGTGACTCCCTGCCTTCAATATTTCCATAGTTAATTAGTCTCTTCCCTCTCTCAAACTTGATGACTAGGAACACACAACTCATTCATCATAGGTTTGGTTTTGGTTTTGTTAAATTTTTTTAAATTCCAAACAAATAAGGGGATTTACAACAAACAACCCAAATCAGTCACAAATCAAAACCCAATAATGAATCCTAAAAACCTTATCTGCAAAAAATGTTTCCACACACTACCCACTTCCTCAAAGAAAGTTTTTAAAATAAGGAAAATCCTAGATTACCAGCCATCAATCATCAGAGAATCACAAACCCAAAGCCACAGGATCTCTCAAGCACCAACCATTTGAACCCTAAATTTTAAAAACAAGATACCCCTTACTGATCCATAAAACTTCGCATTTCAATTCCTCCATTAACCCAAACAATAAAAACAAAAACATGACAAACAAAACTAATATTACAAAAATTTAAAAACAAAAATGACATAAACAAAACCTCTAAGAGATATTATAAGTCTGTGAAGTATAAGCTCTTACCTTGATAACAAAATTTAGGAAAGGATGGAAAAATGGATATTCGCACTAACCCAAACGAAGTTTGAGAGATCCAATTATCCCATGTTCATTTACGGAGACAATTATATCTAAACAACAAACACTATGAACAATATTCAACTTATCCTTCTCTCATATGTTTATAGGTTTCATGTGGATAGACTGTTCAGATCGTCTACTTCTTACCTTGGATGTCTCGGATAGCAACAAGTGCTTTTTTATTTATTTTTTCAATGCGCCCTAGAGATCCTCTAATCCTATAGTAAGTTGGACCTACAGCACGAGAAACATAAAAGGATATGAAACTAATATTAAAAAAATAATAATAATATGATGTCATTCGAACAACATAAATGAAACAAATTTTGCAACTCGCTTGTTAAAAATTTTGAATTTTTTCCTTTTTTAATTATTTTATTTCTTGTTTTATTTTTAATTTGTAAACTAAAATATTTTTTTTTAAACGTTAAAGCTTTCGCTACAAAATATTCATAGTATTTGTTTATTTATTTATTTATTTATTTTCCCTCTAGTTATTTTTTTAATTTCAAAACTAAATTAATTTTTTTCCAAGGTTTTGAAGCTTTCCTAACAAAATATTCATCGTATTTGTTTTGTTATGTGTTATTATTAATATTTGTGTATGTTAATGTTAATAAAATAATAACTATATATTATATTAATATTGCATAGTGTGTATAAAATGAACTATATGTTAACTATATCTTATTAACACATCATATATTATATAAACTAACTTATATAAAACATATGACATATAATAATTATATTAATATATATAAATATAAAAATAGAGGCGGTGGTATTCTCATAAAGAAAGGGGTTTTTTGAGCTCAAAGGATTATGTGGAGTTCTCTTCGAGGATATGATGATCATGCAAATGATGATGATAATCATTGTCATTTCCATCGTCGTCGTGATGATCACTACAGTCACTATCTTTGTGATCATAATTGCTCTAGTTATTCCATTGAAAGTATTGATCGTGTGTAGGTGTTCTATAGTAATTTAGATGGAGGAGGCTAAATATCATGGAGCATTATTCCCTTTATAATAAGTGGGGGTTTGCGAATAGATCTTTAGTGTTAAAATTTATGAATTTGTAATAAAAATATTACAATTTCATAAATTTTAAAGTTGTAGATGGATTAAAGACCTCCTTCTTATTATTTAAGAGACCCCTTTAAAAAGGGGGTGGCTAAATCGATGCATTATGATTTACAAAATTGTACTAAAAATATTACAATTTCATAAATTTTAATGATCCATATGTCTCTGAATCCATACACACGTTAAAATTTATAAAATTGTAATATTTTTATTACAAGTTCATAAATTTTAACACTACAAATTGATTCAAAGACGCCCTTATTCATTGAAAAGTAATTAGTTCTAATAGAATTGAACCTAGGCCAAAGGTCATTTGATAAATGTAAACCATGGTACGTTCGTATATGCATTGATCAAAACACATGTTATTGTAGATACCATGTAGAATATGAATATTTTTATGACACGTATAAACATGTATTTTGTGATTTGCATACTAACCTTCAGCAGGGCTGCAATGAATCTGTAATACCACCAAATGCATCGAGAGATTTTATTGTCAGCATCATGTGTCCAAGGCATGAAGAACAAAAATACTATGGAAAATCATGTCTATATGAAAATTGTTCCAGGTGCAGTGGGTTTTCTCTTTTGAACCGTTGCATCATGGAAGTGATGAGCATCAATTTGGCAATATGAGCATGGAGATGTAGAGCTTCAAGTACATAACCTATCAATAAGATAGTGTGAAGGAAAGTAAAAAGATTGCATTGGTGAAGTCACAGGTGCAAATGATTATTGCATTTTTTCCCATTTGCATGTTCAGTTTCTACATATACATTCTTTAAAGGTCACATTCTAATACGACCCTCGTTTTCATGGCAACAAGTATAGGTATGTGATTTTTTTATGGAGTTCTACAAGAAAACCGAGCAGTATGTTCAACATGTGCATGTAGCACGATGGCAGGATGAGCAGTACAGAAAATGTAGGGACAAATTTCCCATTGGGACCATATTGTCAATTGTGGATTTTGCAGAAAACTACACCCTTCAGCCACAAAATGAAATTCAGAGTCAATACTACCATTTTGTCCACGTCAGCATCATGGTACATATTATGTATAGGCATGGCCATGAGAGCAGTGTTAACAACAGGATAATACAGAAGGAGACAAACTTTTACATAAGTGATGATAGATGCCATGATCTGCATTATATGCAACACTATTTTTGAATTTTCTATGGTCAGCTAAAGGAGGGAGATATACAGCTGGATCAGCATTGGATATGGTTAGATGGTTGTGTGGGTTAGTTCAAAAATTCCTGAGTCTTCCAATGGATGAGTATGTTACATAAGACTTATAATGTGTCGCATATATGGAACTACTTTGAGACCAGGCATGGTAAAGGTGAGCATGACAGGGCTGGTGCATGCATCAAGACCGCACTACGAAGGGAGGAGATGAGGTTTACCAGAAACCCCCATATAAAAGATGCAGAATCCATAGTTCAATGGTGCTCAGCAATAATGTCACACCGAACTTCAGTGGTAAGAAGGCCAGTCAGGAATTTTTGGCATGTGGTTCACATAGATCGATCATGTTCCTATAGTTGCAGCATAGTACAAGGAAGATGTGGATTTCATTTGGTTCGAAGCTCAAACAACCCCCTCTTTGAGATATGGACGCGGAAACGTGCTTTCTTTTGTAGCCATTGTAGCAGTGGTGAATGGGATGAATGTGAATGCATGGATTGGGTTGATGATTGGGATCGTGTGTCACTTGCAGTAGACCCACCTGTAGTCGGTGAAACAACCCACTTAGAGGAGGGTTAGTCAGCAATTTCAGTAGAATATGACCATATCTCAGATCTTGTACAACCAAGACACATATATGCAGTTGTTGCCCTGAAAGACAATGAATGGGGCATGGATTATTGGTTGGCACGATGCATTCGAGGTAATCAAATCCTGAACGGATCATTGATTGATGATGAAGGAAATGAATTTCCTATTGGTTCCATGGTGGTTGAGGGTGAATATCTTACACTAGATGGGAAATCAAGAAGAACCAATGGGCATGTATTCGTAGATTACAGACCAGGTTCTTTGGTCTATCACTTCACAAACTCGATTGTTGGCACAAACATCCATCTACAGACAATGTCAATGAAGAACTCAACCAAGGTAGGTTACTTCTTGCCTCATTCATAGCACGAGAGATTGATGGAGGTAATTAGCAACAGAGAGGATCCAGCTGGCTATATTGAATGAGATTGGGTAATTACACTTACACTCCACTTGGATGCCAGTTCCATGAGTGATTTAAATTGATAGCTACTATTAAAAGACAAGATGATCACGATAACTTACTCTGCTTTCTATGTGAACTATGCAAAAGCCTTTCCCTTTCCATCTATATCGATGTCATGTCTGAATATATAGCATGTATAATTACTTATTACCAAGTATGATCTATTTTATGCACCATCTTGGTAATAAGTATTTATGCATGCTATATATTCAAACATGACATCGATATAGATGGAAAGGGAAAGGATTTTGCAGAGTTCACATAGAAAGCGGAGTAAGTTATCATGATCGTCTTGTATTTTTAATAGTAGCTGTCAATTTCAACCACTCATGGTCATCTTGTCTTTTAATATATTTTGACGTGTTAGCTTGCACAAGCACACGATTCTCTGCATTTCACTATGCAAGAATACAAATAAGCCAGTAAAGCTATGCAAGAATACAAATTTTTGTCATTTGCATTCTCAATTCCTTCTGTTCTTTTTAATTAGAGATTGAATTACTTGAATGTAACTTTCAAGTGAAAATGTTTGATGCATGTATCTTCAATAGACACCCTTCACCGGTTTAATCTTTCACCCATGTTTCTGTTACCTTTGCTACAAGAGTTTAAAAATCATGTCCTTCACAAGTTTGCTAACTCCACACTTTATATTTTTATCTACATGTCTTGCTTGGTAAACCACTATCTTTGCAACTTTCTCTCCAATTTGTGTTGCATCAGGCTACATACTAAATGGAAATAAACCACTATATTTACACACTCATTTAGCACTCGACCTTTTTCTACAATGGAAATAAATATCTAAGACTACAAAGTTTATTTAAATAGATGTCATCAACATGTTCACTAGAATGCATAATCACAATGCATGTTTAGATACCTCTTGGTACATCAAAGTATAAGTATTTATTCCATTAAATCATTAATTGAAATTAGTAGCATACATAAAAAAATACTTATCATGAAATAATATTCCCTAGGAATTTGGAAGTGTAAAACAAAATTCCACTCAACCATAGACACTCAGTCCAACATAAACTCTTTTTGTATATAGGCCACCTCTGAGTTGGGCATGATTTCCACAAGAAAAAAGGGAACTTCTAAGGATGACTTATAATCACACATATATCCAATCCAATAAATAGTTGGGTTTATTAGGCACGCCACTCTTTCACAAAGACACAAAGACACAATTATACATATAGATAATCCAACCCATAGTTATGTTTATAAAGACACCAAATACCACATAGACATAACTTACAGATATGTCCAACACATGCCATAACTAGGTTTATCAAGTTACCAACTATCACATATACACAATTATGCACATAGTCAAGTTAAAACATAAGCAAGGAATTACACAACTATGTTTATCAAGACACAAAAGGACTATGGGAATATGATTTCTAAGCTAGTGATCCAGCCCATAAATATACATAAAACTCCACAAGATTCATCCATCTGAACACCAAAAATGCCTACCCTGCACAAAACATTTCCAACGAAACCTGTTTTTTTGTTTAAAACGGGTTGAGCTCGTCGTTTTTTCCACACCGTACCATTGTTGGAGTTGGACGGAGTAGAACGTCAGTGGGAGAACACTTTTTGGGTGTGCCAAATCCATCCACCTCCACCTTTGGATCAACCTCCCCTTTTTGAGGTAGTTTCCTCAAATCTTTTCGTATTTTCCTCATTTCTTCTCATGATTTTTTCCCTAAATTAATTAATTTATTTTCTCTAATTTGAAAAATTAAACAAAAATAAATTAATTTATGGCCAATGGAAACCAAAACCCCAATGTAATTGGCCAATGGAAACCAAAACCCCAATTTAATCATAAAAATCGAATAATTTTGATTATTACCAAAATTCATACCCAAAATTCACATGCCCAATGGAAACCAAAACCCCAATTAACTCATAAAAAACAAATCAATTTCACTATTTCCATATGCATATTCACAAGTATCCTTGTGAATCCATACCAAAATTAACAAATATGCAAAGTTTGTCAAGCACATTGCAAGTTTGCATAAGTAATTTACAGTGGCCAAATGTAAACCAAAACCCCAATTAACTCATAAAAAACAAACGAACTTCACTATTTTCATATATGTATATTCGCAAGCATCATTGTGAATCCAAACTAAAATTAACAAATATGCAAAGTTTGTCAATTATATTGCAAGCTTGCATACAACTAAAAAAAATCAAGTAGAATTCATATAATCCCTAAAATACATAAACAAATATGGCAAATCCCTTGCCTCTATCAGAAATATAGAAGTTGGTCATCCAAGAACATCAATAAACACCTTATAGTTTTGATGAAACTTCCTAATCCAAGTATTAAAATAAGGTATAGAAGCTTCCCATGCTTTTTGCAAATATTTCCTCTTGACCGAAGGGTACTTTTTGGTTAAGGTCAAGACAACGAAGTTCAACAATAGGCTCTACGAACATGAAGATACATAGGTAGGTTGATGTGTTTGATTAAACATGCCAATCACATGCTACCATACATGATATAATCCAGTGGAAACCTTGCAACGATAAAATCTACTATAAACAATTGTGCATTTAAAGTCTATCATTGGTATATAGAAAGAGGGCATAGAACTAAAATAACATCAAGTGGAATCCATACATGGCCCAAATTACATATAAACAAAGATCTACTAAATAGGATTTGGAGTCCAAAAAACATCACGCTACAACAAATAATTACATATCTAACAAAATCGTCACCTATTCTGGGATTTTATTCATCAATACTACAATATGCCACCTATTCTAGGGTCTAGTCGTTGCCTCTACCCGCAATCTGGGAGCTGGTCCTGCAAGGGCATTAGTCAGCACCTCACAATTTCAATGCAACTTCATAATCCAATCCTTAAAATAAGCTAGAGGAGCTTCGCAATCAACATATGCACGTAAGACATTTTATGTACTCATGCATATGGAAATTGGAATTAATACTTGAATTTAGGACATAAATTTAAAATGAATAAATGTTAAATGTTTATTCTTTGCTATAAAATTAAAGATCAATTTTTAAATTTACATAATAGATTTATTTTATGTTGTTATTTTTCATACATTAGTTATACACTTTTTGGTGCTTAGAGATGTCATTATATCATGTGTTTATATTTCTAATGATATTTTATTTGTATTTATGATTGCAGTGGCTACTATGGATAATAATGTTGAGATACTAAGGGTTATTGGGCATCTAAGAGATATTAGTTCTACTTAGAGGGGTGGAGACAAGCTCCTCTGCTCCTTGTTAGATTCATTGTTTACTATTGTTGATACAATCGCAAGATTGAATGATGCTTTGTATAGCATCGCATCGTACAGGGAGAGGAAAAGACAACAATATGTTGATGGGTTGAGCTACAATGAGGTAAAGAAGCTAAAAATAACAAAAGAAGACATCTATACCTTGTTTAGACTACCTGGTACAGATGACATTCTAAAGATCACCAGGACACATATTCCGATTGAGTGGTGCACCTTTCCACCCATTAGAGACCATTGGATGGATAGGTGGTACATGGTTTTTGACATTCCCCCACACAACAATAGGGAATTACCGTTGTACTTACTCCGAAAGTTGTATGCAGAGTTTGTGATGGGGAAACATGTCAACTATTTTGACATGTTGGGATTCCAGGGAGTTGGTAGGGGGATGCCCCAACACCGACCCAATGCTAGGCACATAGATGCCAATCCACAAATACATGCACCCCATTCCCATCTACCAAGGGAAAACATTCCTCCTACACATGACATGGTTTCCCAGACAAATGAGGCATTTCTGACTCTAGCTGAGATGGTCTCTCGACACATGACAACTATTAACCAGATAGCTCCCTCTTGCTCTGCAGGGGTACAACCACTAGCTTATGGTGGTATAGGAAAATCTATTGGTGGGGATAGACTGACATCCCATGTTCCTCAGAGCAAGCCACATGTCTGTACATCGTGTGGTCAAACCTGTTATGGTCCTGGACCAAGACATGGTACCTCTACAATGACTGGTGTTCAGGTAAGGACATTTTTAAAACTCTATTATTATTCAATTTTTAATTTTTCCATACTGTATGTAACATATTAAAAGATTTGTAATATATGCAATATTTACTCTTGCAGGAGATTGATGCCACTCAAGGGGGTGGTACTGCACTCGGTGTGCTTATACCCGAGGCCCAAAGAACCACCATTGAGGTAATATTTAAAAAAAAATCATTTTGTTAATGCATGTGTTAGTCTTGATTAATTTGTTAAATTTTCTAATATTTACAATTTTTGAAGTTGTAGGAACCCCACTTAGAACGTGATGCTAGAGACATTGATCTTAGCGAAATACTCCAAGGTGGAATCTATGATTACTTGAAGAATGTAAGTACATGGTTAATGACTGAATCTTGTTCAAATTATTTAAATTTCTTACTGTACACTCCTTTATATATTGCTAATATTTATAATTTTTAATCTTGTAGATGCTATCAGGATCTAAAGAGGGGCAAGAAATTGATGGAATCGGTCACTCCCATGGGGGATATATGTCCAAGGAAGGGTAAGTATATTACAACATGTTAGTTTTTCAGTACATATTATTCCATCCATTCAACTCCATGTCTAACTATGGTAACACT
The DNA here is from genome assembly GCA_001517045.1 of Pseudotsuga menziesii. Taxonomy (NCBI): domain Eukaryota; kingdom Viridiplantae; phylum Streptophyta; class Pinopsida; order Pinales; family Pinaceae; genus Pseudotsuga; species Pseudotsuga menziesii. The sequence goes on along the minus strand of LPNX011059647.1, from coordinate 279,722 downwards.
TTATGACAGCAGACATCATCACAAATCCCTGCACTGCCACTTTGGTTTGGATCTCCCCGTAGTCCAAACATAGACAAGGGGGTTATTTACACTAGACAATATTCTTCCTTGAAAAGAGTGAGTGTGCATGAGGATCAACCTACTCATCCCAGGGTAATGTACTCACTTCCAATGGTAGTCGCTAGTTAGCTTTGAATTCACTTCACAACTAGTTTTTCTTAATGTTATTTTCACATGTTTACAGCATTAGGATGTAGAGTCATCTGTGCTAGACCTTAGTGGGGTTGTTGATGTTGCAGTCAATGTTTCATCTACAATAGGGATAAGTCACACTAAGGTACATGTACTTGAATATTTGTAATTGTACAGTTCATTTGTATTGTTTATGTATATGCATGATGTCTAACTATTTTATCATTTGGTGAATGTAGCCACACCCTGGTCCATTAGTGCATGCAACTGAGGTTGATGTTCAACCTACGGCTCCCCTTACTACTGAAGAGTCCTAGCATCTTCCCCTAGAAATGGTTTTTTCAGTGAGATGTTCATTTTCTACATAATTGATTAGTGCTTTCTCATTCATGTACATGTTGATAATTCTTGAGATAATTGACATATTTTTTTTTATTCGCAGAGATGCGTTGCAGAGAGACTCTCTGCAAGGAGGAGGACACCAGAGGCACCTATACTCCCAACGGATGCAGTGAGTCTTTGTTTTATGTACAATTGATTTCTATTTTAAATTTTCAAACTTTGTTATTGCTGGATAATACTAGTTCAATTACTCGATCAAGAAATATTGTCATTGATATGCAGTCACCAGAGATGCAGAGTGGTCATCGAAAGAGGCAACAAGCATCAAGGTATGGGAAAAACAAGAGAAAGTTAGATTTTTGATGTGTTAGTCCATGAAAAATATGTATTTTTATGTAAAATCCAGAGTTAGAGTATAGGGGCATGGTCCAGGACAGATGTACTTTTGTTTGCACATGTACATCATAGATGTTTTTTATACATGTACATTGATAGGGCATAGATGGGCCTTCTATTTTTGTATTATAACTTTCATGATATAAAAAATATTTCATATCAAGGCTCTTGAGATATTCATGGTTTAGTCCTTTAAGTGTGATTATACGCATGTGGCCAAGAATGTTTCTATGTGTAATGCTCCTAATTTTTTATAGATTTTATGATTGTATGGAGACATCAATTAAAAATTTGAGAACAATGCACAATTACAATATTATGTAATGACAAAAATGTACATTTCAATTGTTTTTTGCCATGATCCAATTGCATATACAATGTTATATTAACAATGTTAAATTGTATTCACAAAGATGGAACATAGCTAATACACATAAGCACCCACCACAACTAAGAAACTGATCAAAATAAGTGGAATACAAAATCACCTTACCCACATAACAACCTAACAAAATTTTAAAGGATGCATGAAGTTGACACACCTAAGTAATGCACTTGTGTGGTATACATAAATAAAATTAGTGTTTGGCACAATGTCTTTCATCTAACGAATACATGGGATACACATCAAACCTTAAAGTATCCGAGTATTATAAGGTTCTTTCAAAATAATGGTTATGACTCTATCCTGCAAATTATTTTATCATTTTGTTAATGTACATGGTGTTTGATGAATCGCCTCGAGGAATAACTTTGGAAGAGAGAAAATTTATGTGTGATATTATTATAGTTTAAATTCATTAGAGAAGTAATATTTTGAATCTTTTTTTATAAATTTATGTTTATGGAGTATTATTCGAAACATTCGTAGTGTGAAGATATATATATTTTGTAATAATGGCGTAATAGGTTGGCCACTTGTTTCTAAACATAAACATGTTCCATTACATGGTTACTGACATAATGGCATTGTCTCCTCCTGCATTTCATCATACAAATGCTCACATCTCTTGGATGACCAAGCTAAATTAATATGGGAAACAACCTTTTTTTGAATTTCGAGTATCACAACTTATATTCAAGAACCTAAGATCAATTCACCTACACATAGAGATTGACAACTCCTTTCGCCTTGATTAAAACAAAAACAAAGAATATTTCTTACTTGAAAATGATGGGAAATAAGTCAAGTTCAACACCTCACAATAGGTAACAGAAATTTCTCAATAGCTACACATGGAATAATAGTTTACAACAACTTTTTTTTCAAGAGGGGAATATCTACAATCACCTTCAAGCTGACCTCTATGTGCAAAAATTTCATATTCACTTATTGAGCAAAACCCTAGTTTCGAAAATTGACAAAAATAAATGATCCCTTGTTTATGGAATGAGAGTAAGGGTCCACCCTAACACCATCCCAATGTTGTGAATCCAACATATTCGACAGTTCATCGATCTGAGAAATGACCATAATTTTATCTCACATTGAATCCCACCTCCTACAGGCTTTCAAGGACACCTATTGAATCCCTACCCATGGCATAGAATGGAAAGCATGCATCAAAACGGGATTCTGGTGGGTCATGAAAGTGTTTTTAGGAAGGTTCCATGTGGGAATGGTAGCCACACATTCAAGGTTGAGGAATTTGCAAAGCTTACCCCTATGTGCAAAATATGGACATTCAGTTATGGAGCAAAACTGTAGTTTCCAAAATTGACTGAAAAAATGATCCCTTGTCCATGTACCAAGAGTCAAGGGCCACCCCTAGCACTATAACGATGGCCTAAATCCAACGAATTCGGCGTCTTATCGATCCGAGCAAGGACCATCATTTTATTGCACGTTGAATCACACCTTCTATAGGCTTTCATGGACACATGTTGAATCCCTACTCGAGGCATAGAATGGAAACTGTGCATCAAAATGGGATTTTGGTAGTTCAAGCAAGCGTTTTTAGGAAGGTTCCATGTGAGAATGATAGACACATATTCTCGGTCAAGAAATATGTGAAGTCGACCCCCATGCGCAAATATTTGACATTCCCTTGCTGAGCAAAACCCTAGTTTCCAAAATTGACCAAAAAAATGATCGCTTGCCTATGGAACTAAATTAGAGGGAATCCCGTAGAATGATCCCAATGTGTTGAATCCAATGGACCTGATGGTTCGTCGATCCTAGAAACGACCATCATTCTATCACACATTAAATCCCACCTCCTACAGGCTTTCAGGGACACCTGTTGAATCCCTACCCGGGGCATAGAATGGAAACCCTACATCAAAACGGAATTTTGGTGGGCCATGCAAGTGTGTTTAGGTAGGTTCCATGTCAGAACTCTAGCCACACATTCACAGTCAAGGAATTTGCAAACCTAACCCCTATGTGCAAAAATTGGACATTCACTTACTGAGCAAAACTCTAGTTTCCAAAATTAAATGAAAACATGATCCCTTGTCCATGGACCTAGAGTAGAGGGCCACACCTAGCACTATCTTGATGTCTTGAATCCAACAGAGTTGACGGCTTGTCGATCCAAGAAACGACCATCATTTTATCGCATGTTGAATCCCACCTCCTATAGGCTTTCAGGGACACCTGTTGAATCCCTACTAGGGGAATAGAATGGAAACCATGCATCAAAATGGGCTTTCGGTAGGTTATGCAAGCGTGTTTAGGCATTTTATATGTGGGAACACTAGCCACATGTTCACAGTCGAGAAATATGCAAAGTTGATCCCCATGTGCAAAAATTTGACATTCCCTTACTGAGCAAAACCCTAGTTTCCAAAATTGACCAAAAAAAAGATCCCTTATCCATAGAACCAAATTAGAGGGCCTCTCATAGAAATTTCTCAATGTCCTGAATCCAATGGGAATCATTCTATCTCATGTTGAATCCCACCTCCTACAGGCTTTCAGGGACACCTATTGAATCCCTACCCGAGGCATAGAATGGAAACTGTGAATCAAAACGGGCTTCCGGTGGGTCATGCAAGCGTGTTTAAGCAGGTTCCATGTGGGAACTCTATCCACATGTTCACGGTTGAGGAATTTGCAAAGATGACCCCTATGTGCAAAAATTGGACATTCACTTACTGAGCAAAACCCTAGTTTCCAAAATTGACAAAAACAATGATCCCTTGTGCATGGACCCAGAGTAGAGGGCCACCCTAACACTATCTCGATGTCTTGAATCCAACGGACTCGATGGTTCTTAGATCCGATAAATGACCATCATTCTATTGCATGTTGAATCCCACCTCCTACAGGCTTTCAGGGACACTTGTTGAATCCCTAACCAGGGCATCGAATGGAAACTATGCATCAAAATGAGGTTCCGGTAGGTCAAGAAAGCATGTTTAGGCAGGTTCCATGTGGGAATGATAGGCACACATTCACAGTTGAGGAATATGCGAAGTTGACCCCTGTGTGCAAAATTTTTACATTCCCTTACTGAGCAAACTATGGTTTCTATAGTTTAGGATGAGAAATATGGTTTACAATGCAAACTTGAGTTAATAGGATTAGCTATAGGGTTTGTAAGCTACCATTGGAAATTGTTATTAGTCTAGTATTACTACTCCTTAACATCACGGATCCCATGGAGAAACAAATTATCGGACTCAAGGAGATAATTATCGGATTCAAGGAGATGTCCTTATAGGATCAAATTTGATAATTAAGAAAAATGCAATAGACATATCCCAGATAGAGTGGTAGATAATGGTCTTGGAATATAAGGCATGAGTCATGTAAGTATCAATATAATACAACGAATCCATGATGAAGATCAGGTGCAATTTATCAAGTTGTATAAGTCTATTGAATTTATCAATCTATGAAGCGCTCAATCTATCAAACTGTAAATAATCAATGAGTCCAGGAAGCCAAAATATCTAACTACCACATACCTGAATACCTACCTGTGGTCATTCGAATATACCATCGAGATCATCTCTAATAGAAATGGTATCCTTTAGCCTCTCGTGCTTGGAGTAAGGAAATAAGTATAGTGACTTTGATGAGTTCTTGTTTGGCATTGTTTGCAGCTGGAGGTTTGTGCCAATATCTAAGTTTGTATAATGGTATACAATTTGAATTGGTCTATAATATTCAAATAAATAACCTTTTTTCTTTTGTGTGTGGGAAACTTGTGTCAAATATTCTCCTTTGATAACCATCGACCCAATTGTAAAATCATTGCCCTCGGAGTCGCTTAATGAGACAATGAGGGTCTGCTTCCCATCCAAGCAACGTGTCAGCCAGTAGTCACTGTGCCATTCATTGTCTCTTGGGGAAACCACTGCATATATGTTTCCTGCATAAAATAAAGTATAGATCCAGGAGTCAGCTAACTAAACACAACTAGTCATCAAACATTTCAAAGATATCAACATAATAGTTGAACCTGGTTGTAAGATATCTGAAATGTGGTCATAGTCATGTGAAATACTAGACTGGCCCTCCTCCAACTGGGATAATTATGCAGTTATTTGTTGACCAATGGGGATTGATACACGATCCCAGCTATCAACCCAATCTGTGGATTCACAGTTGTTCCATTCACCACTGCTACATGGATAACAAAAACAAGAGAGTTTCCTTGTCCACATTTCAACTATAGCATTGTTTGATGTCCTAACTGAATGGAATGCACAAGTTCCTTGGACAGTCTTGCACTCATATAGGTGTGATCGATCTACATCAACCACATCCCAAAAATATCTATGTATATGTGCTTTTTGAGATGATTGGTCTTCTTTCCTTCTAGTTCCCTGCCCCATCATTGAAGAACACCATGCAACAATGGTCTTTGCATCTCGAATGAGCGAAATAGTTGTGAATTTCATCTCTTGCCTACATAATGCAGCCTTGATGCATGCACCTGCTCTATCGTGTTCCCCTTTTCCATGTCTGGTCTCAAAATAGTTCCAAATATGTGGAACCTTGTGCCTCTTATGGAGAATACACAACCATTGGAGGACATGGTAATTTTTTAATTGCCCTGCACAACCATCAGACCAAATCTAATGTTGTTCCATCTATATATTTTTATCCTCCAAGTGTTTGTAGAACAATTGAAACCTATGTTGTACAAAATCCAAGTTCTGACACCTATTATCACTTATGTAAAAGTGATACAGCTTCAATATAACACGTTTCTCTTCGGTACTATATGCCCCATGTCTATAGGTGATATGGACCATTATGCTGACTTGGTCTGAGTGATAATATTGACTCTGAATCTCGTTCAGTGGTTGAAGAGTGTAGTTTTTCGCAAGATCAAACATTGATCATACAGTTCCAATAGGAAATGTATCCTTGCACGCTCTAAACTGCTCATCTTGCCAACAAGCCACATGTACATGCTTTACATACTGTTGTGTATTTTCAAAGAATTCCTCCATGAAGTTTAATACGAGTACCTGGTAAATCAACAATAAAGATGTACAAATCAATAGGTTGTTACATATATGAAGTAGCAATAGATGAAGGAAAAAACACTATTTAGGAACTCGTTACTAACCTGAGAGGTGACCAATTGTATTTTTTTTCTTTCATTCCCTCCACTGATATCATACGTGACATATTTGAATGATTGCAAGTTCACTTCATGTATCCCAAGTTCATGCTCATCAGTGACATGTATGCATTTGTCCAAAAATGCCATTCCACCACACCATGGGTATGTCCCTTCTATGCAATGCCTTTGATAAAATGTGAAACCTTCTATCCTTCTACACAAGATGCTATGGATAAACTCTCTAGATGATGTCGGTGGCAATGTAGTTGAGAATTCCTGCACAAGAGTGTTATGCAAAACACGCAATATATGTATATATGTGTCATAATAATAACCATACTCAATGTGATATCGACAACAACATGTGTTACGAGTTGTGTTTATCTTAACATACCATGGTTTTCATTTATCGAAGGATGTTTGGCCCAAGTTAAGCTCATTATGTTCATTCCTAAATCTCTCATATAATTCTGTTTGTGTCATGTCAAGAAAATGTTTAATGTTGTGGTCACGATCCCTTGAACCCCTTCTCAATTTTAGTACATATTTTTGGTTGGATGAAGGTCTACTACCGTCATGCCAAAAATCCTGCACCAGTCCCTTTACCACATCAATGAGATTCATATTGGAGTGTGAAAAACCTGCCAACAAAGGACCAGACATCTATTTCACCAGTGTCAAGTTGTTCTCTTCTAGAACAATACCTACGGAGTGCTTTGATATCCAATCCTAGAAGTATGGATGCAGGATTAAGAAAGTGAAGGGCCCTGGTGCTTTTGTTTATGATTGATTATGACAACACATGACGAGCTACATTGTGATCCTTTGAACGATATTTCTTTCCAACAGTACTAAATGCATCTACCAAACTTATGAAAACATGAGAACTTGGTTCAGAACTATTTATCATCTTTATCCTTAAGTTTTTCCTAACAACAGTCATAGACCTCGATTTTAACAACGATATAAATAATCTACATTTATCTCTATCACATTTAGAATCAAAATAGTTGACAAGTATATGTTGAGCTTGATATGCAATACTGCATTTAGACAGTGTACCTTCAGGAAAACCAATGAGACTTTCATCGATATGTATACGTTTTTGAGTTCTTCGGCGTGAAGTTGCTAATGGAGGTAGGGAGGTTGGAATTACACCTTATACCATATCACCTGGTCTGTCTGGAGTTTGAACATGAGCTTCATGTACTTCCTTGTATTCCTGATGGTCGAACGGTGGCAATTGGAAATCCTCTTAGTTGGTTTGAACAACATTGTCTTCTTCGAGCATATGTTCGGCATTCAACGTCTCTCTAACTTCGTCACTTGTATACACACATTCAATTAAATATGCAAAGGTTTCAGGTGGCCTTGATGTGCACCTCCGTTTTACTCCTTGATCAATGCCATGCAGTGTCATTCTTATACTGATATGGAGACCAAAGGCCCCTCGAGCGAATGTTTTTTTCTTTCTTGATGTGGATTGGTAGGAATAACTGTGGCATCCTCAACAACTAGAATTGGTTGAGTTTCCATAGAGCGTCTTCGATTGGTCATGTAATTTATTTTCTTCTCTCTAATTTATTCAATGATTTCATTGGGTATCCTCTTCCTTGCTGATTTTCTTACTCGATTGCATGAGTTTCCCATCACCACAATGATCAATGATATATATGGTTTACTTTTCTACCTCCTCAACGGTACTCTTCAATGAGAGACAACCCAAGCTTGGTTTCTTTATTTCTCAAATGTTTCTAGACACTCAATTTAGGGGGGAGATTGGGAAGAATGTTTCCTTTTCTAGCTTCTCAATTGCAAGAAAAACAATGGTAGAGATGCTCTATGGTGATCCTCAATGGGAAATTCCCCAAGCTTGGTTTGTTTCTTGCTCAATTGTGTCTACATTCTCCACCACAATGACCAATTTAATGTTTCCTTTGCTATCTCCTCAATTGCAAGAAAAACAATGGTGGATATGCTCTATGGTGCTCCTCAATGGGAAACTCCCCAATCTTGGCTTGTTTCTTGCTCAATTGTGTCTACATTCTCCACCACAATGAACAATTTAATGTTGCCTTTTCTAGCTCCTCAATTGCAAGAAAAACAATGGTGGAGATGCTCTATGGTTCTCCTCGATGGGAAATTCCCCAAGCTTGGATTTTTTCTTATGTTTCTTGCTCAATTGTGTCTACACACTCCACCACAATGACCAAGTTAATGTTTCCTTTGCTAGCTCCTCAATTGCAAGAAAAACAATGGTGGAGATGCTCTATGTTGCTCCTTGCTCAATTAATGGATTCTTTCTTTCTCAATTAATTCTTTATTTCTTTCTCCTCAATGTATACCATCCTCCAAGAAATACTTATAAACATGTGGTGGAGATGCTTTATGTCAAAAACAATTTTGTGTGATAATATGGTGAAGATGAGAATGTTCATGCATTGTCTGTAGCCTGAAATTGTGCGTGGAATGTCAAACCTGTGTGAAATGTGTTAGACTATTTCTCGGACATGGACTGCTATTGATTATACTAAGCATAAACGTGCATGCATTATTGTTAACTAAAATGGGGGTGCGTTTTAGACACATCAAATGAGTGTGTGTTTTACTCGAATAGAATTTAGGAGCATTTAATAAGTTAGTTACATGGATAAGGGATCATTCAAGGTTTAGGGGGAACTAACAAGCACGCCCTTAGTCTTTGCGCCTTAACACCCCCCCTCTCTTCAACCTAACTATATTTTTTTACAACTCAAGGGATGTGTGTGTGAGAAAAAGTTAGGTTAAGTGGTGTTAGTAATAAGGGGATACATGGGGATGTGTGTGTGTGAGAGAGACAGAGATGGGCTAGGGGGTGTTAGTGGTAATGGGAGACATAGGGATGTGTGTGTGTGTCTATGTGTGTCAGAGAGATGGGTTAGGGGGTGCTATTCTCAAGGTCTAACATAGGGACTTGTGTGATTGTTCCAGAGAGACAGGTTAGGGGGTGCCAGTGGTAAGGGGAGACATAGGGATGTGTGTGTGTGTGTGTCAGAGAGATAGGTTAGGGGGTGTTAGTTGTAAGGAGAGACATAGGGATGTGTGTGTGTGTGTGTGTGTTAGAGGGGACACATAGGGATGTGTGTGTGTGTGTCAGAGGGGAGACAAAGGGATGTGTGTGTGTGTGTCAGAGGGGAGACATAGGGATGTGTATGGGGTGACTAGGAGTTTAGGAGTGGGGAAGGGGGTTAGATTAATGTGGGAGTGTTTAGGTGAATGTAGAGGTAATGTAATAGGGGGTGGGAGTTAGAGGTAGTTGGAT
>LPNX011059647.1:255011-267572 GCA_001517045.1 Pseudotsuga menziesii | reverse complement strand
GGGTGTCAATGGTAGGGGGAAACAAATGGATGTGTGTGTGTGAGAGAGAGAGAGGATTTTGGAATATATATATGGGAGTGGGGTTTAGGTGTAGTTGGATGAGTTGGGGAATCAGAGATAGTAAAGGAGGGGTGGTGTTAGTGGAAGGGGGAGACATAGTGGGGAGAGAGTGAGAGACAAGGAGAGGGAGTGGTGGGTTGTTAGGGGCTTTAAGGGATTGGGTGGGGTTGGAGTTAGGGGAAGAAGAGGGGGTTAAAGGTAAGAGGAGAAGGGAGGTTAGAGGTGGTGGGAGACCATTGGATGTGTGTGTGTGTGTGTGTGTGTGTGTGGGTGGGTGTATTGGTGTAACTTACAAAACCAAACTCATTGTAGTAGTTTCAAACACGCGCACCTTGTGATTCATAAAAATGCGCTCACGTTTTCATCAACACACACGCGTTATTGTTCATTATAACGAGCACATGATTTGTTTCAATTCAAAAATGTATTCCCTACAAATGATAAGGCCGAGCCTCCACCCATGCTTTCATTGAATTCTTATGCCTATGTTTCTGCTTTGGACTTTGCTTTGGATTCAGCATGCCTATGCCTTGGGGTCACGATAAACCATGGCTAATTCAACATTATATCCAAATTTTCAATATGCTCATGTTTAGCCATTCGTCTTAGTATGTTGCACACCTCCATTTTTTATGAGATTTTAGAAACAGATATGGTTTTTTTGCAGATTCCATAGTATGTAAATTTTAACAAGAATACATAAATTTTTCTATTTCTTTCTTATTTATCTTCTATCATCACTCCTCAACTCAAAAAAAAATGTTAATGTTTCGTCCATATCTCTTTCGTTTCTCAACCATTTAAAAAAAAATTGTATGGTGCACTAAAGAACACCAACCACTACATGCTATTAAAAACCCATTTCCAAATAATTGCATTAAGACATTCAAACCCTGCACCCACAATTGACGTACTATTTTCGAGGTTTGATCTCTTATATAATTAAAAAAAATTAAAAAATTTATTTTTATTATTGGAAAAATAGTTGTACAATAGTAATATATGTTCTCTATATGTATACCAATTTTCGTAATTTTATTCCATCATTTAGTCACTCAAAGGCTGCATCGACAAAATCATATACCTTATAATTTGTCCCAAAAATAAAGAGTTCCCGTTAAAAAATATCTAACTTTATATAGTTAACAACATTTTCAATAGAAAAAAATTATATATTTGGAAACGTCATTCAATTTCCTACATTTCTCGTTTTTTACTCATCGCAAGATTCATTGCGTAAGTGTCTCAAAATATCCATGCAAGTTTATGGATGCCTGTTTTTTCAGTTTTCTATTGCATCTAACGCATGAAAAGAGACCCTCATCAGCTTGCACACACTCAATGATCAGATCCCCAAGCCTTCTCTTGGCTTGGGTCGGTATAGACAATATTTTAGGAAATGAAAATTGTTTTAAAACTTTAGTTAGATCAAGAGTCCATTATTTTCTTGAAAATAATCTTTAATTGAATTATGTGGATTTAATAATTATTTTGTTTAACTTAGGAACTTTTTACTAGTTCCTAATTTGACTTTAGAATTGAATATTTATTTAATCATTTTAGTTAATAATAAATAAATAGACTCTTTATATATTATTTTACTTATCTTTATATACAATTATTCTTTTATTTCCAATATATATAAACTATAGATATTATCTTTAATATTTATTTATGCATCATATATCATAATCTCATTTATTTGATGATTCTCTTAGCTTATACTTATTTTTTCTATCAAGGCCTCAGGTAGGGTTGGTCAACTAAGTTAGGCAACTCTAGATCCTCCTTGCATGTTGGATTACCTTGTATATTGTGATAGTTCTTCTAGTACTTGATGAGAAGTAGATTCACAATTTCATTTAATCAACTCAAAATAAGTAAGATAAGGGTCGGTGCTATTCAAAGTTGTTGTCACCCAACACATTTAATTTCACTAACTCCTAGCTCTATTCCGAGCCCAAGCTCAATGATAATAACTGGGAGTTACACTTAGTGCAATTCTAGAGCCTCTCACTCAACACTAATGCTAGGATGTATTTGTATAATACACCTAGGGTTACAATGGCCAAGGATCCAATGCTCCAAATCTTATGCTCAACATCAATTTGGAATACTCTAGGTATTATGCCCAACACTTCCAAATCCAGATCTTATGCTCAACAAAAAATCTCATAACTCATGTGCTCCGGAGCTTATGCTCAACAAAAATCTCATAACTCATGTGCTTCAGAGCTAATGCTCAACACAAATTTCATCACTCATGTGCTTTAGGTTTTACACCCAACACATTATAGAAATCAACCATGCATTCAGTATTTTGCACATTTCATCACAATAATCATCTCAGTATATGCATTAAGGTAAATCACATAATACATCCAGTACATCATACTACGACAATAATCCTTGTCCATTAGGGTCCATGCCCAAAATATACAATCACATATAAGAAAATAAAACATATGCATTGGCTTACGTCCAATATATCTAACTAATCAACATAACTCATGTGCAGTGGGGCCGTTATGCCCATTATACAAATATAAACATCAAAGTAACTCATGGGAAATGGGACTCATACCCATTAAAGTTAAGGTCAAAATTTAGGATATTACAAAAATCTTTGAACTTAAAGTATTATGCTTCTATGCATCATGTAGGTTTTTATATAAGCGTATTTCTTGTCTATGCATTCATTTCCTTATTGTTCATGGGGTGTTGTGATTTCTATTGTGAGGTAAAAGATATTGACTATTTATGAGGTCAATTTCCATTTAGGAGTTGTGCACCCTTTGTTTTTGTGGTAGGGATTTGTAATCCTTGTATTTATCTTAACATCCATGATCTCCCCTAATTAATATACACATTATCTCACTGCATCAGAATCACGCCTCCTATATTTTGCACTGAGGCTTACAATTTCTCCCTGCATATATGCCTCTTATCCATGTCATGATGTGATGACAGTATCCTAGTGTTGGTATCCTAGTGCTCTTTCTCCCTTTGATTTAATACAAATCATTATTCTGAAATCCTATTTAGCTGGATAATAGGAAATTATGAGTCATTCCACTTCTATCAAGTCTCTTCCTCATCCCGACAACCATCAACTAGTGCTCAATAGATGTACACATTTTCTCTTGGAGCATGATCATCATGTATGTGCCTATGATATGGTGGATGAAGTAGGATATTATTTTATTGTTTCTACCCACATGAGTGCATTTGTTTGACATAATATTCCCTAGTGAATTTGTTCTTAATTTGTAGTAGATTCCTCATCATTTTTCCTTAACCATTTCCTACATATTCCCTATGCACTTGCATGTTTCATGTATGTGTTTATTTGCTAGGTCTAGTGGAATTGGTTGTTATTTTAGTCATCATAGGATATAATTACCATGACATTACAAGTTACATGGTGTCCTATGTTCCTTCTTCATTCACCTTGTATGTTGAGCCATGTCCTTGGCTCTACTACATTTTCAATTCGAGTGGATGCCTATCCCCTTCCTTCCCATGTGTCTGTGCTTGGTAATGTGTGGTGACCATTGGAGTTTGGAAAATTGGGTACCACTTTTGAGCTGGTAGATTCTATGTTTTCATGGAGACAGTACTCTTCGATAGTAATTACCTCCCTTTCTATCTGATTGGGTTCCTGTGCTTTCTCATTGATGTGTGGCATGTGCTTTTCAATTTTCTCTATGTAATTGCAATTTTCGTTTATTTCTAGGTCTATGTTATCTGTGTATGTTTAATTTACAACCCGAGGCCTTCATTGCATGCAGGATTCACATCTTACTCCTTCAATTCCCTTCATGACCTATTTTACCCTTCATATAAGGGAACAACAATTTCTTCCTTGCAAAAAAAATTGATTTTGCATCCTAACCTTTAAGAATTAAATTGAGTATTATTTAATAACTTTTCAATTGAAGGGTTTATCCATTTTTTCCTATTAATTTTTTAGATGGTTGAAAATTGACAATCAAGCATAAACAAAGGCATAAGCCTAGCGTAGAGGCTTCCAAAAATTCCATAAATGTTATTTATCAAAATTTAGATCACAATGAAAGTTTAAAACATTTAAAATTAAGTTTAAATGTGAGTTCCACGTTATAGGTAGATTCTTCCATTTGGTTTCGTAGTGCTCAATTCCATGTCGATTATTAACTACAAACACATTCATAACATACAACTTAACTTTCATTGTCCTAAATAATTTATGGACCCAAATGTGATTATATTAGATCTAAATTTATACATGAATAAAATTGCACAATAAATCAAAGCCTCTAATAAATACAATAATGAAAGCTCATTAAATAATTAACCAAACGAGACTGTACAACAAAATATGAATGGAATCTCAGCTCGAGGTCAATGTCTTTCTAATTTTTTTAAATTCAAATAAAATACTTATAAAAAAAATAATTGAAAATAATTTTTTTTTAAGTTTTATTAATTTGTTTGAGTACTACAATAGTCCCTACCATGGAAGGAATTCAGCAATTCCAATAAGTTGTATTAATTATTTTTGTTATGTTGTGAATTTTGAATGGGTTTATTGATTTATAAAAATGATTAAAATTAGAATTATGTGGTTCAGATCACCCAACACTTATACAATGACACTATTATTGAATATGCATATGTACGCTATTATTGATAACAGGAGTGATATGATATAATACTTAAATTCCTATTTTCTACAATGGTTGCATTACAGAAGAATACTTAAATTCTCATTTCATAGGATCATAGGATGGTTTCATTTTCAATACCACTCTTCCTTTGATAATAACATCCTCTTTCCTGGATTTACATGTGGCAATTTTCTTCATTGTCGTACGCATGATCCCATCAAGAGATTGTGCAATCCCTCAAAATTATGCTCCACAACCTTGTCTTTGTTTAGAGTTTGAATCCTCTAAAACCATAGTTTACAAATCCATGTCTCGTTTAATGTATGAAGAAATTATCACTTGTTGGATGGGACATATTCTATAATGTAAGGTGGTTTCTTTACTAGCCATAGGTTCATGATTTCATCAACTCTAGCTAGTCCGAGAGTCTGGAGGCTTGGAGAAAAATTGAATGATACTGCATAACAAGATATTAGTGAAGGAGAATGATCCAACAAGGTTTCCAACCTCTAAGAAGAGAGTGTGTTACATGTGGAATTTAAGGTTACATACTATTTTGGTATAGATCTAGGTTGAAATTTTTTGGTTAGAAAACTTGTCCTAAATGAAGGGATTTGAATGAAAAAACTTCACAAAATAAGGTCATTTAATGGCTCTTTCTCCTAGGTTAAATTTGATTGAAATTCCTATTATATTTGAAAATCCCTAAATTCCACGAGTTATACCTTTCGACTTTTTTCAAGAAGGTTATAACAAGTAATCACACATGACGCATGTTGTATCCCTAATCACCAAGCATTAATTGAAAATCACCTTGTGCGAGTTTGTATTATGGTAGAAAATAATGCATTAATTGACAATAACATGTCCGGTAATTTGGTAGCCTCATAGAAAATAAATGCATTAATGATAGTTGTGAATCAGTAGGATATCACAATTCAAATCAACATACAACAAGCTTGAAATGGTTAATGCATCTTGTTCTCAAATACAAACTGG
The DNA here is from genome assembly GCA_001517045.1 of Pseudotsuga menziesii. NCBI lineage: Eukaryota > Viridiplantae > Streptophyta > Pinopsida > Pinales > Pinaceae > Pseudotsuga > Pseudotsuga menziesii. The sequence continues at coordinate 261,864 of LPNX011059647.1, read as the reverse complement.
TATATGTCTAAGGTGAATAAGTGTAATGTATTAATTGTAATGTCCCCATTTTTAATAATTGCATAATAGGAAACTTCCATCAATCCTACTAGTTCCCTAGGTTGGGTGGAAACATTGGGAAGTTAATCAAGGAGATAATAAATGGTGTTTAGACATTAGAAGGAATGCATATTTATTTAATGGAGTTAATTAAATGAATGCAAGTGAAAAATGAAATGGCTATGGAGAATGGAGACACATGGAGACTATGGAGCCCACTCAAGCTAGAATTCATGTGTTAAAAGGAATCCTCTTCTTCCAATCTCGAATCTATGGGAAGCCTAATGTATTTTGATGGATTATAAGGTTAATATACTTTTCTATATACTTCATAGGTTTATTTTTAGATGAATTGGAACTTACATGGGGAGAGAAAGATCCAAATGGGAGTTTCCTGGACACTTGGCTAGACTCCCCTTACATTTATGACATCTATGACACTAATGATGGAGATTCTATGACAATTATTACACAAGTCATGTCTGAAGGATGACATATCACATATATGACATGTCAGGTCGAAATATACCACCCAAGAGATCTCTCATGTGAGTTTTGGAAGCTCAATGGGCTCCTACTCAAATTTGGGGAAGGTGGAATGCTAGGAAAGAGGGGACACATGTCAATTCATGAGCCCACACCCTAATTCGAATCGGATTGATTTTATGGAAGGATTGGGAACCTTATAAGGTTACGGATGTTTATAAATTACAGGAATCAACCAAGAGAATGGCCTTTTGATCGTTTGTGAAATTTCTTGTTGTGAAGAGAGAGAGCTAGTGGATGACTAGTTCATGCCTTAGCCAATTTCGAGGGTGAAAGATTCCCATCCTATTTGGTGTTGGGAGAGGCCACTAAATTATTTCAAGGAGATTAAATGGAGTCTTATTTACAGGTTCAATCTACAGCAGGTCATGGACACATCAAATTTCATCTTGTTCTTCCTTTCATCTCAAGTTTTCTCACCATATTTCAGCTCCATGGAGTGAGGTGCACTTGGTGAGATATTCATCTATTTGAGGGATATTCTATAGTATTATGATGTAAATGATATTTTATTTATGTTCATAAATATATCATGTTAAAATACCAAGAAATATCATGTATTATTGCTCAATAATGAAGAAACAGTGGCATTTCCCCACTACCTTGTTGTAAACTCTTGTAATCTTGATGGACTCGAATGGATGTATAAAATATTGATGATTTATGAATGAATGGACTTTAATTAAATTATATTATGGGTTTCATGTTCAGTAACTGATAATTTGTTTCCATTGGGTCGAATTGCATAACCATTGGAGCAAACTACACCTCATTTCCCCAAGGGTCCAAAATGATTTTTTTATATATCTAATTGAAAGAAGTGATAACAGACATGCGAGGTCGATTGGTTATCCATATGGGTCTCTTATAATTTTTTATACACATCCCCTACTTCAATTTCATAATTCGAGTGGGTTTCTGCATATTTGGGAAGCCATTTCTAACAGTTACCCAGGGGGGATTTGAGCCCAAAATTTCCAATAAAATCCTCTATCTTGTTCATAATTTATTACAGAATTTCAGAAGTGTTTGGAGGGCCATAATAAATCCCTGAAAATAATAATTAAGTTATTATATCATTCATACACCTTCTCTTAATATTTTTAAGCAATTGGGTTGATTTGGAGACCAAGACACTAAAACTAGTCAAGAGCCAAAATTGTGGAACAATTGGAAAATTGGGCATTTTGGTAAAAATTAAAAAAAGGGTCATTACAAGTGGTATAAGAGCATGATCTTGGAACCTTATTTGGTATGATATTTATGAGTACAATAATTCAGGTACCACCATTATATATTGAAGCCAAAATTTCTTTTGTTGAAAAGGGAAAAAAAAAGTAGGAGAAGAAGGCAATTTTTTGAGGAAACTATGACTAGGGATGAAAAGGAACCTCATATATTGGTAAGGAGCATATAAAAATCATGGAACCTATATTTGAATATATTACCAATAATATTATGAAAGTATTTGAATTGTTGGCTATCCAAAGTTGGGAAAAATATATTGATTTTAAGAAAACCAAGGGGAAAATGCATTAGTTTGCTTGAAGGAGCAAAAGGAGGAGACCCATGGACAACCTAGTTCTAAAATAGGTGAAGTAGAAGAGGTAGTACATGAAGAGGATAGAAATTCACTTCAAAGTGGCTCTAAAAAATATGAAGAGACATCACATGAGTATGAATAAGTTTCTATTGAAAATATTGAAGATCATTTCGAGACACTTTCTACCTTGGAAATGAAAAAAAGAGCATCTACGGATGGATACTTGAACAATGAAGGAGTACCTACTCATGGGTGCTCAAAACTCTATGTTGGTGACATAGAGATCAGATTTCAAAATGTTGCTGCAAGCAAAATTCTAGTAAACATGAAAATGAAGACCTTGTAGTAGTTGAAGAAGAAACAAGATCAACTTCCCCATCACCACTTGAGCTTCATGAAGTTGGTCCAAGCAAGAAGGAAAAATATGAGGAGGCTCATTTGAATGAGAATAATTTTCTTCAAGGGTCCTTAAAGATGAATTAAAAGAATATACAAGAGGCCCTTAGCATACTCCATGACACTCAAGCATTGGTATCAAAATCTTGTTGGAGAGCTACTTCCTTGGAGGAACCATCATTCCTTGAGCAATGTGCAACATCAAAGGTAATTTCATGTCTTTCATTTTTTAAACTAAAATTTTCATTGAGCTTAGTGAATGGATACATGAATCCTACTTGAAGAATAATGAAGCTATTCATAACCTCACAATTCAAAATGAGCAACTTCTTGAAAAGTTGCAAGAAATTTGTTTTTCCTCCTATGTTTTTTATTGTCAAATGGTAGATTGTTTGGTGGATTTTCATGACATGGTGGATCATGAGAAATATGGAAATTTGAATCTACTTGATGTTTTTAAAGATGAACTTGAAGATATCCAAACACTCGATGTGGTGGAATAGGAACTTGAATTGTCTCTTGATGAAGGTTATACAATTTTTAATGAAGAGCATGATTCCTCTACATTGGAAACAATATATGACAAAGGTTTCACAATTTTGAAGGAGTTGCATGATACTACCCATATGGATCCTTCCCATGATGAAACTTATGCACTTTTTGATCATTTGGATGAGTTAGTTCATTCTCCTACATCCTACAATTCCATGTTTTGCAGCATTAGTCTCAATGAAGTATGGGTGAAAGGGTTCTTTTTTATGGTGCCACATGAGGAGTATGGAAATCCTAGATTTAATTTTTATGATGATATGGTTGGAGAACATTATTATTCACATTTGCAGAAACATACTTTGTTACATTATGATGATACACATCTTCATGGATGCACCTATGATATACATTTGAGTCACTTTAAGACTCATGGTTTTTCTTGCTCAACACTTGGTTCATTTGATGTTGGAGGAACTTCATCCAACACTTGGGTGAAGAGGGATATGATTGAGGAACATTATTATTGGAAGAAACATCCTCTATTATTTCATGATCATATACATATTCATGGTTTTATTGATGAGACTTATTTGATCCACTTGAAGTCTTCATGTTTTTCTTGCTCCTTATTCGGTTCAGATTTTGGTGGATGTTCTTCATTCACTTCTTGGATGAAAGAGCACATGGCTGATTATATTTATGCACATTATATATTTTTGGAGCAGAATTATGGGACATGGGATCCTCACCTATGTCATTGGATCATATTTAAGTGGTCATTTTATGCTTGTGTGTATGGGCCAAATGGTGATCTACTTACTTGGATGTACAAGCACTTTCATGATTCTTTGATGAGGTATATTCTTGATATACATTTGTATGATGTTTTTATGTAATTTCATGATCTATATTTTGTACTCATTATTTTTGGAAGGGTGCAATACTGGCAATGGGATCTTGAAATTTCTTTGTTTCATCTCACTTAGAGTAGCAGTTTGATTGTTGGTTTGAGTTCATCTTTGTAGAGCAGTGTTCATGTTTCCTATGTGGAGTACATTTTGAGATATGGATTCAATTTTCACATGCTTGGTAATCATGGCATCTCATCATATTCATTACACACCATCCATGTATCAGGATCATATGGGACCCTGGGATCATTTTTGGTCTCATTGATTTCAATTTTGGGGGCAGCATTGGATATTTATTCACCACTTGAGAAGATGATTGTAATAAGAGTAGTGTAGCAACAAGAATGGTGGTTCCTCTATTATAATTTATTGGAATATTAAGCAATTCAAATTTTGGTAACTCAATACCAAGTTCAAAGAATTATATAGAAGCAAACAGGGGTGAAAGTTCAGAAAAGGTTTCTAAAATATGGAGGTAAAGATTATTTGCAGAAATTTGGTTTTTTATAGATTTGATTAATCCTTTTGGTATTAGTGGTGATGTTACATGATATATCAATATGCACAATCCACATATATTTAATTTTGGGAACACAAAATTGCAGTACATGAGTTCCACTACTAAATTGCAGCTAAAGAAAATTAATGAGCATAACCATAACAGAGCACTTGGTGCAAAGGAAGGAGTACCAAATGAGGATTACACTTGGGAATATGAAATAATATTTCAGCATATAAATATTAAATTTCTTGAGGAAAAGAAATATTGCGTGGGGAGGTCTGTATCATCCCCATTTATAATAATTTCATTGCAGGAAAATTCCATCAATCCTACTAGTTCCCTAGGTTGGGTGGAAACATTGGGAAGTTAATAACAGAGATAATAATTGGTGTTTAGACATTAGAAGGAATAAATATTTATTTTATGGAGTTAATTAAATGAATTCAAATGAAAAATTAAATGCCTATGGAGAATGGAGACACATGGAGACTATGGGGCCCACTCAAGCTAGAATTCCTATGTTAGATGGCATCCTCCTCTTGCAATCTCGAATCTATGGGAAGCCTAATGTTTTTGGATGGATTATAAGGTTAATATACTTGTCCATATACTTCATAGGTATAATTTGGGATGAATTGTAACTTACATGGGGAGAGGAAGAGCCAAATGGGAGTTTCATCGACACTTGGCTAGATTCCCCTTACATTTATGACATCTATGACACTAATGATGGAGATTTTATGACACAAGTCAGATCTGAAGGCTAACATCTGACATATATGACATGTCAGGTCAAAATATATCATAGAAGAGAGATTTCATGTGACTTTTGGAAGCTCAATGGGCTCCTACTCAAATTTGGTGAAGATAGAAGGCTAGGAAAGAGGGGACACATGTCAATTCATGAGCCCACACCCTAATTTGAATTGGATTGAGTTTATGGATATATTGGGAACCTTATAAGGTTAGGGATGTTTATAAATTACAGGAATCAACCAAGAGAATGGAATTTTGATCATTTGTGAAATTTCTTGTTGTGAAGAGAGAGAGTTAGTGGATGACTAGTTCATGCCTTAGCCAATTTCGAGCGTGAAAGATTCCCATCCTAGTTAGTGTTGGGAGAGGCCACTCAGGTCTTTAAAGGATCTTCAATGGAGTCTTAGTTACAGGTGCAAGATACAACAAGTCATGGAAACATAAAATTTCATCTTTTTATTCCTTTCATCTCAAGTTTTCTCACCATATTTCAGCTCCATAGAGTGAGGCGCACTTGGTGAGCTATTCATCTAATTGAGGGAGCTTCTCTTGCTCTAGTGTTTTGTATTATGATGTAAATGCTCTGTTCTTTAAGTTCAGAAATTTCTCAGGTCGAAAGGCCAAGAAATTTCATGTATTATTTCTCAATAATTAAAAAATATTGCCATTTCCCCATTACCTTGTTGTAAACTCTTGTAATCCATTTCCCCACTAACTTGTTGTAAACTCTTGTAATCTTGATGGACTCGAATGGATGTATAACCTATTGATGATTTATGAATGAATGGACTATTATTAAAGTATGTTATGGGTTTCATGTTCAGTAACTGAGAATTTTTTTCCATTGGGTCGAAATGCATAACCATTGGAGCAAACTACACCTCATTTCCCTAAGGGTCCAAAACTAGTTTTTTTATATCTGATTGAAAGAAGTGATAACAGCCATGGGAGGTCAATTGGTTATCCATATGAGTCTCTGATAATTTATTCTACACATCCCCTGCTTCAATTTCATAATTCGAGTGGGTTTTTGCACATTTGGGAATCCATTTCTACCACTTACCCCAGGGGGATTTGAGCCCAAAATTGCCAATAAAATTCTCTATCTTGTTCAGAATTTAATACATACTTGCAGAATTTCATGGAGGGCCATAATACATCCATGGAAATAATAATTAAGTTATTATATCATTCATACACATTCTCTAAATATTTGGAAGCAATTAGGATGATTTGGTGACCAAGACACTAAAACTAGTCGAGAGCCAAAATTGTGAAAAAATTGGAAAATTAGGCATTTTGGTAAAAATCTAAAAAAGGGTCATTACATTAATAGCAAATTAAACCAAATAACCCGTAATTCAATTGTTCAGGGGATGATAAAAAAATAGAATTAGAATCAATTCATCATATTTTGCATTGGTTTATAATTAATGTAGTTGAGTGATTGGAATTAGGGAATTTGTATTTGTACTGTGGTTAATAAAATGGTTATTGAATTTTGTAAATGCAATTACGAAAGTGGAGATATAACCATGGTTAATGAAATGGTTATTGGATTTTGGAAATATGATTATGAAAGTTCAAAGTTTGAACTTGAAGTGGTTTTAAACTTGTCTTTATCACTATTCCAATTTCCAAACTCGTCGTCCTGGCCTACTTCCATCA
>LPNX011059647.1:190816-254835 GCA_001517045.1 Pseudotsuga menziesii | reverse complement strand
GGGGGGGGGGGGGGGGGGGGGGGGGGGGGAGCTCATTCCAATGTATAGTTAAACCTGAGATTGAACCGTGACTTGACAGAGTGACATGGTCATGTAGGCCAGAAAACCCAATTGTCAAGGATCATGTTGGATCAAGTGACTTTATCACTTTTCAGTCAATTTTTACTTCACATTGAGAAGTGAGACATGAAGATTCATATTGGTAAGCGATATGGTGGGTAAATTCCTCTTTTAGCGTGTTTATGAATTATTAATATGGAGAGTTGACCAGAAGAGTTCATCCATCTATCTCAAATGGATTCAATGGAATTTACATGGACATGAATGTATTGCTCAAAGCCTCCCAAAAATCATATGAGAAAACTTTCCTTTTGATTAGATATTAGTATTAGTGTTTGCAGGAATCATGATCAACGAAACTTGTCATTTGGCATACGAATTAGTATTTAAGGGTTCTTCAAACCATTTCTTTCAAAATCACAAGTTCAAACCAGAGTAATTCTTGACCCCTTCTTAGGTTGCTTTCATTATCATGTTCGACCCTTGCTCAAGCTTTTTCCAGAGTCACAATAAACCCTTGATTAGGATACTTTCACACTTTCTTTCCCTATTCATTCATAGGGTATATCATACCGTCTTCAAACTTTAAGGGATCTACTTCAGCAAAGGAGGAACAAATCCCCCACAACACCACCGGTCTACCACCTACCTACATAAGTGCACATTCCCACTGCAGACATGAAAATATACCTCCCCTAATGATTATTTCCTCTAGGGGAGTATGTCTCTCCTCTGATTTGCAGAACTAGGTGTCCATAAATGTATATAAATGGTTTCCTTCCCTTAGTGGAACTCAATGCTAGTTGGGTTGTTCATGCGGTTGAATGGTTTTTCAGGTATGTGCAACATGAGAATAGTTTTATGTTGTGTAATTTTATAAGTAATTATTTTCTTCTTCTTGGAAAGGAGTGAGGATTCTTATTGAAGTGATTCAAGATAATGGTTTTGGTATTCATGAAGGTATTTTTTAGATTTACTCTTTCTTTTGTATTTATCAATTTCTATGTTCATTGGACATTATATAGATTGTATTTCATTTTCATGCAATCTTGATTTTTATATTAGAAGTTTTATTATTTATCAATTTAATTTCCATCAGTTATAATTGTTTTTCAATTGATTACTTCATATTGTCACATAATATTTATGTTTATGAAAATTATTCTATAACATAAGTTTTTGGATTATTTAAATTAAACATTACTTAATAAAAAATATAAATTAAAATAATACAAATTAACAATTCCATTACAATGTTTTTGATATACAGTAAAATTTCGATATATTTTACATTTTTAAAGTTTTATTTTACTATGTCAACATTGAAAAGTTCAATATATCACAACCCTTATGACCCTTCCCTTGAAATATTATCCCTGCTTGCATGGTTTTCCTTCACAAGCGTTTGAATTCTTTGTCGTTTCATTGTTCACTGCAATCTCTTCCATTCTCATTAATGCCCACGTGCAACTGCCTCTAACGTATTTATCTGCGACCTCTATCAAACGATTGTTTATTTTCCCGTCGATATATTCCATCTTCTTAGGTTGTGCATTATGGCGTTATGGGCACTTACCTCATGAACAGCCCTTCGTCCTTACTCGTGCCCGTGAATGGCAATTTAAGGTTTCCCATTTTGATACGTTCTTCTATTGTCTATTTTACATATATTTTTATTTCATTTATTAATTTTGATTAAGGTAAGGATTGGGGATAATCCATGGGACTGTGCCCTTTCGAATTAGGGAGAAAAGGATTCTATTTTATTTTATAATAATAATAATCTATTTTTAAGGTCACCGCCAAGCGAGACACCAAATTGGTGTATGAGACCCCCTTGTTTGTGGGACAAAGGACTCCCTCTGTGCAGCGATTTCACTGCTAAAGTCTACAGAGGTGTAAATACACTACCCCCTCTGGATTTGAACCCGTAACCTCCTAAAAGGAAACACATGCTCTTAACCATTAGGCCCACTCATGCTGTACGGTAAAATGAAATGTGTAAGAAAAAAGAGCTAGACAAAAAGAGAGACAATGAAAAAGGGGATATACGAAATAATGGGAAAATAAGGTAGATTAATAAAAGGAAGTAACTTTGGAAAAAGTGATGGTTTTTTTTTTATTAGAATGATAATGAGAACGGGTAAATGACAAGGACAAGCTAGTCCTAAGTAAACGGGTAATGAAAGACAAAATAAAATAAAATAAAAAAGTAAAAAAAGAAAAGGGAGTAAATTTATTTTTATAAATAAAATAAAATGGAAATTATAAGAAGGAAATGTTAATCACTTTTCTTTTAAAATCTTGTGGAGAGATCATTTTTGGGGAAAGGTTGTGGAGTAAAGTGCTTAAAGCCAAATACATTAAGTTTTGTTGTGCAATTCAATGGATTCAAAATCCACAAAATCCTTTATAAATGTCTCTATGATTTGGAGTGCATGTTTACCAAATATTATCTTAAACTGGGTGGGCTCACTTGGAAAATTGGGAGAGGTACATAGGTGTTTGTTGGTATCAATCATTTATAGGTAATGAAGGAAATTACAAGTTATATGATTTATTATTGTCTAAGATTCAGAATCTAAATATTCAAGTACTGGCATACATTAGAAGGTTGAATGATAAATGTGGTTATTCTTCATATTGGTTTTCGGCTAGCGATTTGGGATTGTCTGAAGATGTGGCTCAAGAATGGAACAAATATGTCATGGTTCTAACGAGAGCAGGTATTAGATTAAGCGATGAGGAGGATAGCTTAGTGTATGATTCAAAAGGAGCTAATGGGGTTCTAATAACAAAAAGTAATTATGAATACATTTCATATGAGATGGTGATCTCTTCTCCAAAGTGGTGGGAAAAGACTATTCGAAAGTGGAGAATTCTTTTAAAAGTAAAACACTTTAGATATCTTTGCTTGAGAACAAGATACTTACATGCAACAATCTTCTCAAGCAAGGCTTCATTGTTCCTAGGATTTATATATTTTGCGGGGCAGAAGAGGAAACAATTTATCATGTTTTTATCTATTGTTTCTTTCTTACAATAGTTTGGTTTGAGTTGAGTACATCGATAAATTTTCAGGATGATTGGCAATTCTCTAACTTTAAGAATAGTGCTAACTGGTTTCATAAAAAGTAAAATTTAAGGAGCTCCCACTATTTATAGTATGGGAGATGTGGAAAGAAAGGAATAGATATATATTTGAAGAAAAAAATTCTTAAGTCATAGTCTTTTTTGTGTCTTAAAGAATTATTTGAATATTTTAGAGAGAAGAAGCCAAAGAGGGTAAGATCACTTATTTTGCATGGGCTTTATGATCTTATCCCTATCTTTTTTTCTATGGAGTAGAGAAGGATGGTATGTGTGGTGTTTCCATGGTCCTTAAGATAAAAAATGATCACATTATCAATTTGAGCATTGGTGTTGGTCTTGGAACTAATATAAAGCATAACTTCTTGCTTTTGGGGGCCTTTTGTCGATTTCATGGAAAATGGACATTTTGAGTTTCTAGATTGCAGGTGATTCCAAAGTTGTGATTGATTGGGAAAATAACGTTTTAAATTTAAAAGTTCTAAATCTACATTAATGCGTAAATATCGTGAGTGAATTGATTTAAAGTTTTTCTTACATTACTTTCACTCATATACTAAAAAATGGCTACGGGAGTTATGGATTGTCCCTTTCATTTTGAGAAACTCATTAGTGACAGTGTGGATGACTCTTGGTCAGTGTGAGATTCAATGTTTATCTCTTAATTGGTCTTAACATTCATTTGATTTTGTATCCTTATTTTTCTATACATTTTTTTATCTTCTCTAAAATTGTGAGGACGATATAATTAAATGAGAATACTTTAAATGTAAATTCTATAAGTTACAGATTTTGATTTTGATTTTGGGTTGAAGGGTGGAAATCTCTCAGTATCATCATGCTCTTTGAGAAAGATCTTTGATTCCATATATTGAATAAAAACTTATAGTTTTTTCTACTTGATTTTTTTTAAATAAAAATGATAAATACATTTGTAAAACATTTATTATTATTTCTATTTTATACACTACATTTTTAATAATATTATTGAGTCGAGAGGCTCGCTACAGCCCAGTATGGGGGAGATCTTGTAACATTACATAACGTTATGTAACGTTACGTAACATAACGTTACGTAACGTTATTTTTATTAATAAAAAAAATAGATTTTTTAATTATAAAACAAAATAAATGTAGGCCAGAAAAACAACCTAATATGGGGGAGATGTTGCAATATGGGGGAGATGTTGTAATGTTCCTACATAACAAAATAATAAAAAAATAAAAATTGAATTATTTGCAAAAAAATGTTGGCTTTTTAAACAACCCATGGTTTAGGAGGGCCTTGCAAATAGTTTTAAGACCATGTGCAAGGCCTCCTAAACAACCCATGGTTTTAGGAGGGCCTTGCATATGGTTGTAAAACCATTTATGGGGAGATGTTGTAATGTTCATTCATAACAAAATAAAAAATAATATTAAATATTACATGTTGGCCATAAATAATATTAAATATTAATAATAAATATATTATATGTTGACCTTAAATAAAAAGATGTGTCTTTTGGTTTGAATCAAATCAATGGTATATATAGGACACACCAAAGTTGATAGCTCATTGAGTGTAATACTTAAGAAGAGGTTTGCACCTAGAGAGATTTGATCCCTCTCGACTCTTGATAGAGCCTAGGATTTGGATCTACGCTGGTATATATTCAATTACAAATAATATAATATTGATAATGTAAACTTATCGTATATATTAAATTTTTTTAGAAAAATAAAAAAATTATTATCCTATTATCATACTCATCTATGTCTATGCACGAAGAAGTAATTAGAACAAACACACCAAAAAATTTCCACTCATGCTCAATATATTTATTCAGCGCATCAGTGATGTATATCTCTTAATAATATCATAGTCATAGTTGGAGGTCGTAAAAATGTTTTTACACTTTAAAGTATATATAGTAATATGATTTTAGTAGGAATATCGATTTTTATTATAGAAAAAAATACTGGAGTAGGTTGTTTATAGATTTAAAAGATTTATCTTTCAAATTTTAGAAAATTTTAAAATATACATAAGCCATTCAATATTTGCTTTGTCATGGGTCATTTTGCTTGTCAAATACAACCTATATTATAGGTCACATCACCAAAAAAAAAAAACATTAAAAAATCTATATAGTCTCAAAAAATCAGTAGATTTTTTCATAACATTTATTTTTCGTTAAAAACAATTTGAAATATAAAACTTAAAACATTTAAATCTAATATATTATTTATAAAAATATTAAATAATTAAAATGCTAAAATTAAATTATAAAACAATAAAACCAATTTCTAATAATATATTCCATAAAATATTATAATAACTAAAATCTCATATCTAATATAATATTATAACTAGTTACTAAACTTGATATTTATATTATAAAATAAGCATAATATAAAAAATAATCTTAAAACTAAAATATAAAAGAAAATATATATTATAAATTTTAAAGTTTTAAACTTTTAAAATGTAAAACTAACCCTAAATCAAATATGAAGTTACATAATAAGAAAAAATAAAAATAAAAACAATAAAATTTAAATAATTTTTATTTTGAAACATGTGTCAAAAAATGTAAACAAACCTCAAAATATTCAGCTATTTTGGAATTCTCTCCTAGCTTCCTTATACTAAAGTCTAATATTGTCAAATTATGTTACTATACTTTAAAACAATAAAAACATCATAGTATTGATTAATAGAAAATCTTAATCTTGTAAAACTTTACTTCCGACATAAAAAGTGTTATGAAAGAAATAATAAGGACATACGAAAAAAACAAACAGAGAATGAGATGAAAGAACTTCAAAGCTTCAAAACCAAAATTAAACCAAATTATCAAAAGGTGTGATACCAGTATAAGTATAATCTCTGAGAACTGCAAGCGGAAAGTAAAAAGCCACCAAGTAAATCAACAAGGAATCCAGCTTTTAAGCGAGTCAAAATCTTGGGCAGGCTATCCCAATCTTGAAAGTTGATTTTGAATAGAGAAAGGGACTATTGATTTTGAATTTTACCGTAAGTCTTTGTAAGATGGTGCCGCCTTAATCCTCGAATATAGAAAAGAGACTATTGATTTTGAATTTTATCGTAAGTCTTTGTAAGATGGTGCTACCTCAAGCCTTGAAAAAAGGAGTAAGCTATCTATCCAACCATTTGCACCGGGGTTCAGTGACGCTGTCTAATAGATATTTTACTTTGTTACCCTCTCACCAAGACTTACTCTATTTGATTTATAAAAACTTCCACTTTTGTATGAGATTATATGGACAACTCTATTAGCCTCAAGAATTGACTATCGACTATATGGCCAGGAATAATCGCATAGAGAATTGAATAAGTCCGAATAATTTGAGTACAATGGAACCACTGTAAATGAATAAATAGAACTGTGTACGCTGATTAACAATTCAGAATAGAGATGTCCACACTAGAGCTCTCCATATAATCTCATACAAAGTTGGAAGTTTTCATAAATCAAATCGGTTAAGTTAAATCAAATCGAGTAAGTCTTGGTGAAAGGGTAACAAAGTAAGCTATCCACTTGATGGCGTCAGTGGGCTCAAGTGCAAATGGTAAAGTAGATAACATACGAATAGATATTATAGCAAAAATTATCTGGATTTTAAAATTATAGCGAAAGTTAGTTTTTTCTTTTTCAGGAAGAAAAAAGCGTGTCCTTGATATTCTATTAAGAATCAAAGGGCATCTAAAGTGTCGTCCCATACATGGGTTACATCCAAGAGAGTATACAACTCATACAAGAATAAGTCACTACCAGAAATGGCTGGGGGGTCAATAGCGAATCAACAGAGAAAGAGTTCCCATCAGTATATTGTCTCATCAAATAGTGGATCTGTCTCATCAAACCATATCTACCATGGGCCAAAGAGATCAGAGCAACAAAATAAAAGAGCCCGCTCCAAGAGCATCTAATAAGTAGAAGAATAGGGGAAGTAAGCTTCCCATACATGCATCAAAAGAGCTGGAAAGTATCATGAGTGACCAAATGGTCCTCAGTAAATTCAGAGAAGCAGCCAAAACCAGCAGCCAAAGAGAGAGCAGTTTTAGAGAGGCAGTCTACAATCTGATTGTGTTCACGGTAGATATGGCTGAATGACAAATCAAGAAAGCATGTGAAGAGCTTTCTAGTTTCCCTGTACCAATGGAAGAGGTCTACTGGGGAAAGAGAAGTGGATCCCTTTTCCCAGTTAATGATGACTGAGGAGTCACCAAATATATGGAGTAAGGGAAACCCCATCATTTGGGAGGTAAGCAGAAGGGCCCATAGGCCAAGTAGTTCTACTTTTGTGTTGGTGCCATTTCCCACCCCCAGCGCAAACTCGAAGGAGTGTGACTCATTCAGGTACAAGCAGTATCCAACTTCACCCACAATAAATGCAGAAGCCCCATCAAAAAATCCACAAGGGTAGAACATGCAAGAATAAGGCCCTATCTCTCTAATCTTTTTAACTTTGATAGCCAAAGGACAAAACAGTTGCATAGAATAAGAGATCTGGTGCAAAATGCTCAGGACAGAAAGTTTCTTCCCCTAAAAAATATATAAGTTCTGAGCTTTCCAGATGGCCCACATGGTGTGGAAAGGAATAGTACTGTGAGTAGAGTGCCTCGAGAAGTTTGCAATCCAATTGTCAATGAACATGTCGAGAGTATCATGTCGTGGAGGAGGAGTAACATGGTACTGAGCACAAATGTGAGAAAAGACATTTTTCCAGACAGTGCAGTGAGAAAAAATATGCAGAACTGAATCCTCATCAGCATTATAGAGAGCACATATTCTCGGTCCATACCAACCTGGTTTCTGAAGGTTATCCCATTTTATTCCTTAAGACCAACTAGATAAAGCATCCAATTTTCCTAGGAAGTGTGCCAGACCACAAATATGAATGAATCCTGCTACCAGACGGGGGGGAATATGATTTCACAATGCATTAATAAACTAATTTGGCTGAGATGGATCCATCATGTTTGTTAAAATCCCATAATAGTGTATCAGACTGTGAAGTGAGACGAATACCACAGAGTTCCAAACCCCTCGTATAAGCTTCCAAGGCATATTTCCAAGCTCTAACAATACACAAGTCCTCAGTCGAGTACCAGTAATGTTGAGAATCAGGTAATGTATTACGTTCCTGTGAAAGGGTAGTGATATCCAAGTCCTCCAGGAAGGATTTCAACCCATCCGGGAGTGAGAAGGAGGTGGGGACACCAATGACCGGATCAATACCAATTAGGACATCTTTTCCATTTCCCACCTACTAAGCAAGATTACCTCCTAGCCAAGAAAGAGCCTGTAGGAATCCCTTCCAGATAATAGAGACCCCACGAGTACTGAATTTTTTCCCTCTGAGCCAAGCCACCACTGAGAGGTTTTTCAAATATTTGCTAGTGAGAACCTAGTGCCATAGACCATTGTTCAACAGGACCATCCAAAATTTCTTTAGTCGTAATGCAATGCTAAACCAGTGCAGGTTCATTATTCCCCAGCCCTCATTCTCCTTCGGCCATGAGAGACTCTGCCAATTAACCAGATGATACCTATGGTTTTTGTCAATGGAGCCCCATAAAAAGGCAAACGTGATGCTTCTGAGCTTGTGAAGAACAGATACAGGGATGGGAGCTAATCCCAACCAATAAACTGGAATACTGGATAACAGCGGCTTGTACAAGTATTAGACGACCACCTAATGAGAGAAACTTATGAGTCCAGTGACAAATCCTATTCTCATATTTCTAAATCACCAAGTTCCAATCATTTACCCTGTATCCCAAAGGTTTAATTAAGTAACCAAGATACTTAAAACAAGAAACAATCGGCTCCATCTGATATGGTAGGAACCTAGCAATGTCCAGGAAAATATCTGCATCTATATTATTGTACAGAAAGCACAATTTATCCAGACTAATACACATCCCTGAGGCCTTGCAAAAGGTACAAAGTATAACATCAAAGGCAATCCATTCGTGTAATGTGCCAATACCCATAAAGATTACATCATCCACAAATAGAAGGTGTGTAAGAGTAAGTGAGGAAGATATATTAATACCTCTAATGAGGCCATGATCACTAGCATAAGATATTAAGAGGCCGAGACCTTCGATAACAAGGATGAAGAGCAATGGGGATAAAGGGAAGCCTTGTCTAATGCCACAAGAAGCAGAGAAAAAATTTGAAAGGGTACCATTGATTAGGACAGCAAAATTTGTAGAGGTAAGGAATCCCATAATCCAATTAACAACCAGGAGTGGTACCCCAATCTGGATCAAAATGAGACGGATAGAAGACCAATTCACATGGTCTAAATCCTTAATCAAATCCAGTTTGAGGATAAAGGCACTAATATTCTTTGTTTGGGACAGGAAGTGAGAGGAGAGGGGATCTGGAGAATCCTTTTGCCCCAAAATCTCAGAGGATTTCAAAATTAGGTTAAGGTCACCACCCAGGACAAGATTCAGGGTGTTGAGTAGGCCCCCTCTGTGGGCCTTTTCCTAGAAAAGTTCTCGATTCCGATAGGGGCCATAAACATTAAGGATGGCTAAGGGAGTAGCCAAACCACAGAAATAATCCTTAACCAAGATGCTAGCACAAGTCTCAAAAGCATGACATTTGACCCTCTGTGGATTCCAGGCCGTGAGGAGCCCACCAGAAAGGCCAAAAGCACTAATGGCGCAGAATTCCCAAGAAGGTAAGAGTTTAGAAAAAGCAAGTAAAGCAGGATAGGTACTACACATGGTCTCTTGAAGGAGAATCATATCCGGATCCAGTGAATGGAAGAGAGCGCGAAGGCTAATATGTTTGGTCTTGCCTCCCAGACCCCTAACATTAAGGGACAAGATCTTCATTAAGGAACATTCTGGAGGGGAGACATCGCTCTAAGTCCCTGGGAGGGTATACCTCGGGCATCATCTTTGATGCGTACAAAGAGAGGAATATAGGGTGGAGAAGTATAGGATAGGTCCCCCTTCAACTTATCCTATTTTTTCTTTCGAACAGTCACATTCACAAATCAAATAGAGTTCAGGTGTAGTGTGGAAGGGGAATTAGGGGTAGTGGCAGAGAAAATAGATAGTGATTTCTAGAGGGAAGGGTTAGAAAAAGAGGGAGAAGTGGTAGGGCTATAGGGGGAGGTAGGGATAACCGGAGGAGTGCTAGGGTATGTGAGGGGTGGAAAATCCACGAGAGACATTAAAGATGGTAAAATATGTGATGAGGTGGGGTTCGAGAAGAGAGGAGGCGATGAAACAGGTGAATGAGCCTGATTACTATGGGGTGGAAATTCCATGGGAGACGTTAAATATGGTAAATTCAGAGTTGAGGTGAGGTTCGAAATGATGGGAGGCGATGAAACTAGTGAAAGAACTTGTGCACAATCTGAGATAGGCAAGAAGGGTTCTGACAGAGAGGCCGAGAGGGGAGAAGGAGTCGGGTTAGTGACACAAGTTGGAGCTTTAACTCGAGACTGTACCAAATCATTAATAGCATCAAGAAATGAATCTGAGACATCATCAGAGAGAGAGAGAGAGAGAGAATTTGAAAAAATACCTTGAATGGAGTGTTCCTACGCAATAGGGGAAACTTGTTTAGTGACAGATGGAGAGCCATCCGAACTCGTGCATGTACTCTCATTCTGCAAAAATGGATAGGATCTCTGAAGGTGTCCGGTGTCATGACATTTGCTGCACTGGAACGGGACATGAAGGTAATCGAGTTTCTGAACCAAAAGACGTTCATTGCAGAGTATCTCAACCTCAGCAGGTAACCTGAGCGAGATGTCCAGCTCAACAACGACCCAGGAAATCCATTTATTAAAGGCGAGATGGAAATCCTCGTCCACCGCCACATACCTGCCAATCGTATTGGCAATCCCTTCAAGAATGTGCTTGTTCCAAAGTGGGAAAGGAAAATGTGGGAGCAACACCTAGAGGTGGCGCTTCGTAATTCTTTCCTGTAGAGGACCAAAATGGGAGTGCTAGCGCCCCAAAACCAAGGAACTTGCACCAATGCGCCATATTCCCTCAAGGATGCGAGTGCAATGCGCCTCCTCCAAGAATACAAAAACAATCCACTCATTAGATAATAAACTGATGGTGGGAATGTAGTCGAAGAGGGGCTTCCAATGCTCGGTAGTCTAGTCGACCGAGGCCATCTTCCCCATCCTACAATACTCCAATCTCCCAACTAAAGCACGAGAGCACAACAATGAAACCCTATCCATGAAGATATCATGTCCGAGGACAAAACATAAGCGCCCCTCCTGTGACTTAATACATTTGGCATGGCGCTTGCAATGGAAGCACAAGGGAGCCGCAAAGTCAGCCATGATAGAGACCCTCCAAGTCAACCCAAATCGAGCATGGCTGACTGCCAAACCCACAAACCCTGCACGCCCGATGACGATCACCAGAAACCGATCGAACAAGAAACGTGAACCTTACCACCATTCCCAGACCATCAAGTGGGGAAAATACAAAAACTAGAAAAGGGGGTAAGCCAGAGTCAACCCTCGGAAACAATGCAAGAGTAAACCCTACAGAAGAATAGAATAATAATGGTAGAATCCCCATAAACCACTGGTCAGACAATAATCCCAGAGGGGAGGCCGCGTGAAAAGGACATTGTGCATGGAGAGGGAACCACAAAATCCAGTGAAAGGAACCCCAAGTCCCCGAGAATAGTCAAGAATATAGAGGAAGTCAACCCAGAATCGTTCCAACAGGGAGAACAAAAACCCTAAAAAGTAACACCGAGAATGCCCATGCAGGGGTGGTGAAACCAACACAACCATAAACCACAGAGGCAACGGAAAAACATGATTCCTTCCCACTTTTTTTCCTTGGTTGGTACTAGTACCCCAGTGAAGGGGAGGGACTCCAAGAGTGCTGCCAATGGGAGAAGAATACCCACCCTACAAGACCAAACCACAACAAGAAACCCGCCCACTAGAACATAAAACACAAAAAAATAGCCAACCCACAAGACAAGGGAAAGAGCAGACCAGGGAGCCCGAAAGACCTGGGTCATCCATCATAGGAGAAGGTCCGAAAAGGCCTTGAAAAAAGGCAGAAACCCCTATGGAGAACCTGCAACAAAGCATCGGCCCGACTCAATCTTCTCAACGTCAAAGATGGGTACTGTAATCTAAAATAGCGAAAGTTAGCTTACCAGACATCAGTAAGCATATTATAGCTAAAATTATCTAGATTTTTAAAAGCTTGAAATCCAATGATCCTCAATAATATTGCAGTAGCATTTAATGAATAGTGTCAGACTAGATATTGATGGCCAAATATTTTTGTTCACAAAAGTGTTTTTGACCAACTTAATCTACTTGCCTTTGACTGTAATATCACGTGTACCAATAATAGAAAATACAGAAGAATAATAACATTGAATATTCAGTCAATGCATAAATCCAGTACTCGATTGAACACAATTGGAATGGGAACAACACTCGATTGAACATGGTTGAAATCTATTATGCCTCGTTCTTATCCTCGACTATCTGCATAAATGTATTTTGCATTAGTGATTAGTTAAGGAAAGTCAATGAAACAAATCACCCATCATCAGAATTGGTAGGTCATGTGTAGAATTAGGTTCATTGACTGATTTTGTCATGGAAAGAGGACATTGTGTCTCTAAACATAAATAAAAACAAGTAAAATTAGCAATAAAAACAAGTAAAATTAACAGTAAAGTTGATTATATCTGCTTTAAGAAATGGTTTAATTTAATATTTAAAAATGTTTTAATTTAATAGTTTTACAAATTTAATTTCATAGTTTAAAAATGTTATAATTTAATAGTTATTTATAACTCAAATTTAATTTTATAATTGAGAAATATTTTGATATAATAATTATATATTGGATAAAGTTATATCAAAGTTGTTTATACCTTCCTTAAGAAATGGTTTAATCTAATATTTAAAAATGTTTTAATTAATAGTTTTATATACTTAGATTTAATTTTATAACTTAAAATTTTTATAATTTAATAGTTATTTATTACCCAAATTTAATTTCATAATTTAGAAATATCTTGATATAATAATTATATATTGCCTAAAGTTAAAGTTAAAGTTTGACATGAAAATAATTGATATAAATAAGAAGTTATAAGAAAATGTCATTATCATTTAGAAAAATCAAAATTATACAGAGATTTTATAAAATTTGTATTTTTTTTATTAACAATAAAAATGCTAAATAAAATATAAAACTTTGGTAAATCTGTAGTATAATGTCAATTAATTAAAATATTAATATTATTTTTGTTTGAATAAACCAATAAATTAAAAAAAATCAATATTTAGTTTCGTTAATATGTTAGTTTATAAAATGTAAAAAAAAATCAATATTTAGTTTGGTTAATATGTTAGTTTATGAAATGTGAAAAAAACTTAATTATAAAAGGACAAATGGATGTGAATAAAAATAAAATGTGCTTAGTTTATGAAATATGAGAAAAGCTTAATTATAAAAAGACAAATGGATGTGAATAAAAACAAAATGTTGAGCACATTAATGGTAGGTCAAGTTAATGGTCAATCTTCTCGATTATAAGTGCTTTGAATCATTGTGTATGTAAAAGCAGATTCGTTGAATCAATGTGTCATGGGCAGACAATATTAATATTAATATTATGGCTCTTTTGCCTAAATAATGTTACCGAAGTTGACCATTCATGGTCGTTTGTCTAAATTCTAGATGCGTAGAAGCATTGCGTCATGGACCCAAAAAGAGGGCAAAACAAAATTACGAAGCAATCAGAATCGGTAGGTTACGCTAATGGTCACTCTTCCGGAAGAAGTGTATAAATCCGAAATTTTGTTAATAGGTTTCTTTCAATAAACGGGAATTTTGTGTTATTTAAATAGTAATTTTGAATGCACTTAGAAAACCTTTAAACATGTGTATATATAAAAAATAATGAATTTTTAGATTTCTTTCCAAATTTCCACCTAATTCCATCGAAATAACGCCAACGCCAAGCAACATTAGCCTACTCGTTATAGAAACGTTCAGGTATTGCTTCATGGTTTGGGAAAAAAAAACTAGATAATTAAACAATAAAATTAAGACATTAAATGAGGATATGTAGTTATAAAAATTAATTACAGTAAAAAATCAAGAGATTTTAGTATTCTAAAATGACTGAAAAAGAGTGTGAATACTTCTTGGAGGTTTGAAAAAAAATATGGATTTTTTTTAAACTATTAAGTTATATATATTAGTAATATGTTTAATTTTTTTTGGCTATATTTATCATATTTAAATGTGTTGTTATGGTGTTAGAGATAATGTAGAAATGTATTTTTATTGTTTTCTAAATTTTGATTAGTCGTTTGACACTTCCTAAGCTATAGGATCTGATCCTTGAATATAGGATCTAGTTTGTTTGATTGTTTACTTATATATGTAAGTTTCATTTCAGTAATAGAATGAATTTGGTGTCCATAATTCTTATGTCTGTGTGCAAGCCTTTGTGCTCTGCTTGTCCCTCTGATTATTTAATTTGGTATCTGTTGCTGCTGCAACTATTATCCCCAAAAAAATGTTTTTTCTTTTTAGGGCCCCCTACTTTTCTTAGTTTTAGAAAAGCTTTGAAAGTCTATCTTTACCTTGCAAGAGTTGTTTGCTGACTTATGTTTTTTGCAAAAGAAACTTTTTGTTTTTTACCCGATGTATCCGATGAACTCTTGAAGTTCATTCAATGTATCGGAAGAGTTGTTCGAAGGCTGGCCAATTCTCTATGTCTTACGCTTCCGAAAAATCTTGCAAAATCCTACCGATACATTGGATGTACCTTGGTCTAGGGTATCGGAAAACATTTTTCGATGCTCCGTGATCGATTATTCAAAGTCTTTCCAACACATCGGGTCGTCTTGTTATTTTCATTTTCTGATGTCCATGAGAGATTTTGTTTTTTCTGCTTGCCGTTTCGGTTGTTTGTTTTCAAGTGTTCCGAAAGCCTAATGATGATTTCCTTGTCGATGCTTCGGATGCACAATGTGATGCATAGCTGATCTCCTTCCCGAAATCTTTTCTAATGTCGGTGCGAGTGTTAGTGGTGTGTCTTACCGATTGATCTTTGTCCCGTTCTAGCGACATATTGTTGTAGCCACCCGATTAACATCAGGCCCGTTCTTTTCTTCCATCCGAAGCCCTCACATTTGCTCACGGGATCAGTTTCGATATGATTTTAGCGCTAATGGGGTTGCCTGCCCGAGGCCATTTATTATGTTTACCCTCGCTTAAGCCTATTTAAGCTCATAAGGGGAATTTTCCACGGTTATTGTTGTTTGTTTGCAAGCTGCAGAGCTGTTAGTCGACTGAGTGAGTTTAGCTAGTGGGAATCGCACTTTTCCAGGTTGTATCAGCATCTAGGTAGGATCTTACTTGTTAATTTGTGCTATTGCTTGGCAGTGCATAGTGTAGCGTTTTGGCTGGGTTAGGTTTTCCCATTTTCATCGGGGATGTTTTAGACTTTCGGGTCTTCATGGTTTGTGAAGCATTATTCTTGAGAGACTAGGGCCTCCGGTGTTCTTTCCTACCCAGCCATTGTTGCCTAGCTCCTACCATGGGGATTTCCCTAACAGTTGTTCATAGTAGGAGGGCAGTAAGAAGACGACCATTTCACCGTCTGCACCACTCCTTCGTTTCATCAATCAGAAGGTGGCAGTATTGTTGTCATTTCCCGAACAAAATAGGTGTTTTGTGGAGTGCCGTGGGAGGAATTTTCCATTTAGGGTGAAAACCTTGGTTATTCATGAAGGTTTTCATCCTAATCCTCTTCGATTTTTCCTTTCTCATTAAGGGTGTCAACCTTGGAAGGCTCTGCGAGATGCGGTTCCATGGTGGGAACCTTAGGGATTGTGCGGTAGAATACTTGTCTCTGACCCTAGTTTAGCCCACCTCTTAAAAGATTTGAAACTTTTGTTTATTTTTCACTTCAAGAGAATGCGGCTTAGGGTAGAAACAAAATTTCAGTCAATATGCACTATGATGATTCGGTAAAATTTTCGGTTAAAACTGTTTCTGTTTATGGTAAAATGTATCAATTGCAGTTATATATTTTGGAATAGATCGAATCTAACATGTTGTCATATGATCAAAAAAATCTTGTCATTCATACAACAATATGTTTCAGAAACAAAAGAAGAAGGTGCAAGTCATGGATGAGGATCGAGAGATCGAGATTATAACATGAGTTTAGGTTATATATGGAGATACCAAGGATATCACGGGCATCGAACCTGGGTACAAGTGGGGGGATATCTACCGAATAATCACCAATCGCACTGTCCTAGATTCATGATTAGAATATTTACACATATATGCCAATATAGAGAGGTCAGCATTCATGAAGGTCCACGCAACCATAAATTTTTCCATGTGTAGAAGTAATAGCTTGGATCCTCCCGAGGGCTGATGTAACAAAAATGATTTTGTCAAATACTAAAGGACAAGGTTATGCTGGTTATAGCCTATCTTATGTAGCTTAGGACTATAAGCTACCCATGTCCCATACTTATCTAATAGAAGGATAGTTAAACGACGTTAACCTAGATGTTTAAGAAAATGTCAAAAGAATGATGGTCTTGGAAAAAAAGATTCATACGAGGCCTTCCAGGGAATATGAAACTACGAACCTTCGCACTCCTTACAGATTGATAGCATTAATGTTGAACATTATCTTTGTAAGAGCAAATGGAAAAAATTACAAACTGAGCTGGGTACGAGTGATTTTCTTTGTGTCCACTCAAGCAACCATTTTTAACTTGGCCAATATAGTGTCTAATAGTTTGTCCTAATGCATAAGTACAACGCTATAAGGAGTCTCACAAAAGAAGTCTGAGTTCTATATGAGATCATTTCTGTTCGATTGTATTCTATGTAGACAGTCATTCTCAGCTCTGAAGTGGTAATGGGATAAGGCTTAAACTCCTGTCTATGCTGCATATCATTTGTTGTGGGCACACAAATATTTCAACCACTATAAGAGTATTTTTGAAAACTTCATAATGCGATTATACAGATTAATCTTCCTTGTTGAATGTGATTGCATGCCTGAAGAAAACTTTAAAATTGTACATGATAATAATCCTTATTACCTAACATAGGAATTCCTATATATGAGGATGTTTGGCGGAATGAGGGACCCTTCTCTTTTTCCAAAATATGCTATGCATTATGTTATTCACAAGGAAGCAGTGAGGCAACTTTACATTGATGGGGTTGGTAATTTCTTGCTTGATCAGAAGAAAGATGTATACCCCCCAGTCCCGTTTTATATAGGAAGTTATAAGTTCTCCAAAGTGAAGAGTGCACCAAAGTTTGTAAAGGAATTAGAGTACTTCCACTTTGGAGAGATAAGTTTTCGTAGGAATGATTGTGAGGATAAGGTTGCTAATTATTTTGCTACAACAGTAGTG
The DNA here is from genome assembly GCA_001517045.1 of Pseudotsuga menziesii. Taxonomy (NCBI): domain Eukaryota; kingdom Viridiplantae; phylum Streptophyta; class Pinopsida; order Pinales; family Pinaceae; genus Pseudotsuga; species Pseudotsuga menziesii. The sequence continues at coordinate 237,225 of LPNX011059647.1, read as the reverse complement.
CATTTTGAATATGCAGTTTACTGGGATAAAGATGAAGAAATATTCCGAAATGCACACAATATTACAACCTCGAGGAAGAGATTTAAGAAAAAGATAATGACCATAGGTGGAAAGGGAAAAGATATTGAGTAAAAGAAGAAACACGAGGAGGAAGCTACTAAGAAAAGGGAAGATGAGGCACTCAAACTATCACAAGAAGCAGAAAGATGGTTAGCAGAAGAAGAAGCTGGGAAAAGAAGAGGAAAAGAAGAAGCAGAGAAAAAGAATCAAGAAGAAGAATCCTAGAAAAAGCAAGAAGAGGATGAAGGGTTGAGACTAGAAGCAGTTAACAGAGAAAGGGACCAGGAAGGAAGAGCAGCTGAAAAGTTACAAATAATAGAACATGAAGAACAAGATCGTGGAAATTTCGACCATACTCACTCATACGATGATCTGTGGCAATCATCTGTCCCATCTAGCAGCACAACCATGGGAGATTCAGCTCCAGCATTAGGGATTGAACTAATCCCTTTTATCCCATCCCAAGAGGAGGAGGTAGTCAATTTAAATACCATTTTTTATGACAAGTATAAGAAAATAATTGTCATGAGAACTGAGAGGAAAGTGGACACTGGGGAAAAGCTGTCAAAACCCCAAATTTTCATAGAAATTTAAAATTTTGAAAATACGTAAAATGCTGAGAATGCAGTCTGCTAATAGCTAACAGTTATCTATAAAAGAATTGGTTACCAGATTAGTGAATGCATAATATTAATTAAGTAACTTATCATTCTATGTTTTAATACAAGGTTAGGTTTAACTTGTGCACTAATTCCTCTTTCAGATTGCTGATGAGTTTTAATTTGCGACAAGTAGGTGAAACTGTCTTGGATTCTGGGGCTTACTTAGCTTTTAAGCTAACACAGAAAGCTTACTTGTCCTTATAGTTTTACAGGTATGAATGATCAAGTAACACCTTTAATTCCATAAAGAATTCAGCTATATTTTTATTGCAAAAATAAAAAGCTCGGTAAATAAATTGTTACATATCAATCTACTTATATGAGGTAAAACAAGTAGTTTATTTCTTTCAATTATTTTTATCAATGATATATATATATATATATATATATATATATATATATATATATAGAAGAGTTTCTTTCTTAAATGTAAATACCGCCAGTAATTAGTCTCCCTGGTTCACAACTTGTGATCTTTGTCGTAAGTTAATTTAACCTAGAGTGTATAACCTGTAATGCTGTAATGATTATTCTAACAGTATTATACATTATCAACTTATAATATTAGTATAAGCAACTGCCTTTTATTCATATTATGTAATGAATATTACTGTCTATAAGGTTCTAAACATTACAGTGAAATACAAAGTCCTAAGGACTTAGAGTCTAGTGGGATGGTTCCACTCCAGTTTCTTATTTTATTTTATAGTATTGCTCTTGAATTTAAGCTTCTAACCATAACAGTTAACTTAGGTCAAGTCTTTGAGAGCGATTGCTTTATTACCTCCTGCAAGCACTAGATAGATCTAAAAATAATGTTACTAATCGAACACTTGTCATTAAATTTTGTTGATCTGAACTATGTAAAAGATTCGTAGCCATCATCCGAGTATTTGCCACCCATTGATCCATAATTTTGTATGATACTCAACGATACACACATAAACTATCTTGTTTATAATGCATTCACATTTACCAGTAATTCTGGTTATAAACATATAGGGTTTATAAAGATCATGATCCTAATTAAAACTATGTTCTATAACATTATCAAGTCACAACATAAATGTTGGTGACAATATGATTAGCTATGCAAAGTTTGTTAGAAATACTTTATTGTCAATGTTTGGCTAGGTGATGAAATAGCCTTTTTATTTGCATCTCCTAAGTATCATAAGATTTACTATAAACCTAGCTTCGATAGCTCAAGGCTTATCAACATATGTAGCTATAATATTTATGCTATGACTAAATGGATAAACAATTAGCGATGAACTAAGGTTCCAAGCCTAAATATTTTGGGCATGTAAAAACATAACATACTTTGGGTATGTATAAACATAACATAGTTTGGACATGTATCAACATAAAAATACTTTGGGCATGAATATGGATTATAAGATTTCGTTGATTTCATGGTCATCCAAAAGCTTAATATGAAATAACGTTTTAATTATAAAGTTCATTTTATAATTTGCAAAGGAAAATGGATGTGGCGTTAGACCACTCCAATGACTGGATTATGGGAAAAGTTATGTATAAAAACAAGGCTTTGAAATCACCCTCGTCCCAATCTATACAACAACTATATTATAAGCTTGGAAAATTATTTGAAGGTTCAAAGTTTTATGCCATGCAATCGTAGGTTGACTTCTATGATAATGTGGAATGATTGCCATACTATATGATTGTGCATAGACTAAGTTTTAAATAATTGGAAATCATTTGTATGTAGGAAACTATACCATTTACCCACTGCATGGTTGAAATATTTGTGAGACCACGTGGTTCCTTCTCAGCCAAGAGTTGGGAGTATAAGGGTTTACGAACCCTACTCATTGTCATTCTCCTCCATCTTTTTCGGGCCTTTGAGCCGCTCTGCAACTATGTCTTAGCCACCATGCTTACCCTAATGTGAAAAGAACGAGCTCCACGTCCTGTATTATGTTGTTAAGTCTACCTTCTTCGTCCTTGCTCCTTGTCTGCACCGTGAGTTTACCCTGGCAATGGTTTTTTGAATGCCGTGACATTGAGCTTACAGCTTGGACTGTGTGTAATTTTTGAGTTTGTTCCTCCACGGCTGGCCTGTAGGGATAGTTTAAAGGACTGTGAGTTTATCCTCGCAATAAATTATTGAGAGCCGTGACTTTAACTTATGGCCTGGCCTGTGAGTGGTTTAAAAGAGTTCTTTCTTCTATTACGGCTCTGTCTATGATAGGGTTTTTGAGAGTGTGTTCTTATGCTTCTCATGGTGACAGCATTGAGCTCTATCGTCTGCTTCTTGCTCGGTCGTTGCTCCCTTCTCCTTGTTGCTACTAGTAATTGTTTGTGCACGCGTTGGAACTGTCTCTGTCACAAGAGAGGAGAAGTGTTGGCTCTTCATTTCACTGGTGGCGACACTCCTGTTTCTCGGTGGCTACATTGCCTTTGTTCCCAGGTAATAAAAGTTCTTTTTAATAGTTTTCTAAACTTGTTATTAACCCCAATATGATATAATGCAACAATATTAATGTTATGAATTCTTGTCTTTACAGGTGACGGTTTAAAACCCTTTGTGCAGTTGATACAAAAGAATAGGGTCGGCTTCCTGGTTACGGGTAAGCTCTGGTCAACCCATGGAAATCCATACTTGTTCGTTTCATTATGGAATAGTTTCGGTTGGTCGTGGCTTGCAAGTGACCCTTTGTGGTTTACTGTTCTTGGTTTTCTTGTTTAGTTTTAACAAAACCATTGCTGTTAGCAGGGTTTTCCTGCTTATATCGTGACTTGTAAATTTTGTTTTTACTAGTTTTGAGTATAGTTATGTAAATAATATTTGTGGCCTATCAAGCCATTCTATGTTTAAACTTTAAGTGAAGATATTTAACTCTGTTGAGCTTGGACTCGGTTATTTTGATGCTCTTACTGTAATTTTGAATACTAGGGTTTTTACCCTATTTCAACTGTGTTAATAAATATTCACTTGTTAAAATTATCTTGAATTAAATTATATTATTAATTTCTATTATGTTAATTATTTCTATTATAGTACTTTGTTTATAAGCTCGGATGTTCGAGTAAGGTTGAATCCTGTTAGTGACGTGTGTATAAATAAAATTCTTTCAATTATTCTGTAGGTTTAGTTCATTAGTAAAATTTAAATTATTTGTTTTTTGCAGCTATATAGTTGTTTACACTTTCATGATTATATTTCTCTGTCCTTATAGGACTGTAATAACATATAGTTTTATGTTCAGAATACTAAATAAATCCAATTCCTTGGATTTTTGCTTATCTGATTAATTATTACAATGTTATTACTATGATTTACAATATTAATACTATAAATTATAATGTTAATACTATAATTTATAATGTTTAATATTATGTGGGTTTCGACCCTATACATTCTTTTATAATTAATTTTTTTGTTTAGTTTATTTAAATGAATTTGTTCATATATATAAATAATATTTATTAAATATTATTTAACATTGTATTCAGTCTTTTTAATAAGTACATAGATAGGTTTGGTTATTATTTCCTTGTTACATTATTATAATTGTTGTAGTTAATTTATTTGTAAAAAGAACCATACTAGAATTACCCTACTTGAAATGTGAACATTTGTAGAAATAGTTAAACAGTATGAACAATAAAATAACTCTCTAAAATAACTTGTTTCTTTCTTCACAGAAATAAATGAGTGTTTATCTAAGTTAAATCTTTTACCTATGTGACAGGTTAGTAGTTTCATTTTGCAGAAAATACAGTTTAGAATAAGATAAATAACCTATCTACAGTAGTCAACATATTAAAAGAAATAAACCTGCTGTTTGAAAAGTATTATGTATATTTATTTGCCAACATTCTTAATACAATAGTCCGGTTTTTAAACTATAACTTAATTAGACAGATTAGTATCCTTTCCTGAAAACATCTATTTACAGAAATAAATTACTCCATTATTCTGAAATACAAAATAACTCTAATCAATCCAGATTTCTATCATATCTTCATCTATTTTAAACACACTACCTGTGCTAGAGTACGGTCTGGTTTATCCAGACGGGAAAAAAGAAAGGTAGGATTATCTCATTGAATTACAGTTTCAACATTCAACAAATAAAAGATTATAAATTCTAACAGTTCACTACATAACATATAAGTCATTCATTATTCATTCATTCTCATAAATAAACTTTTAATACAGCAAATAAAAGACTGTAGAACCTGTTTAAAGCTTGATGACAACAGTGTTGGGAGGCTGTTCCTCCCTACCAACTCCTGGAGAGCACTCAAACAACATCTTCTCAGGACCCCCGAGCTTATTCCTGGTCTCCTTGGCTGGGACTGGGTGAAGCAAACAACAAAATACTAGTCCAATGACTCAGTACTAACTCTGCACTCAGCAGCAAGATCCTTCAGCTGAATAACTGTACTAGATCATTCTCTGTAGTTTACCCCTTAAACACCTTCCAGAAATTCCCTTCCCAATGAAATTCTTTGAAGTACATTCACCTGAAGGATTCCCCTTCTTGGAATGAGTAGCCTCAGCTCTCTTCAATGGGTATTTTTATTAATATTGCGTAGGTCTTTTTGGGTTAGTTGTCATTAATTGAGCCACGTGCTCTGATCCCACTTTCTTAGGGGATCATGACCCCAAATGTAGGGAGGTTTCCACCTGCAACATTGGAAGTGTTTGAGGATGCTGCCACTTGTCTATTTGCTCTCCACCCAGTCTCCTCCACCAACTTGACCAATAAACACTCTTTTAACAGCTCTCCCAAGCTGTTGTCTCCACTTTTTATTTATTTATAACTAAAATATTCATAATTACATTCAACATCCTTGACTCTGCTGAGTCATCAACTACAACTTTAGCATAAAATTTAACATAATGTATTGGTATAAAAATAAATAAGATAATATTATTTGAAAAATTGGGGCATGTGACATACACACCCCCTTAGAATATAACATCGTCCTCGATGTTATTTATTCTTCATCCTCAGAATTCCCCTGGAACAGAATTGGATATGCATCTCACATTTTACTTTCCAATTCCCAGGTGGATTCCTATGGACTAAGGTGCTTCCATTGCACCTTTACCTGTCCAATGGTGTAGTTCCGAAGTGTAATCTCCCTCCTTTTGAGGATACAGTATGTTTCCACCAGAAAATCCCCTTCTAGTTCCACCTATACATAATTCCAGTTAACAATATGAGTAGCATCATGAACATATTTCTTTAAAACGGAAATGTGAAAAAAATTATGTACTCTTAAATTAGGTGGTAATGCTAATTGATAAGCTACTTGTCCAATCCTAGACAAAATTTCAAATAGGCCATAGTAACGAGGTGCTAATTTTTCACAACTCCCCAATCTTAGAGAGCTCTTTTTGGGCCTTACCTTGATGAACACATGTTCACCTACCTAAAACTCCTTTGGAGTTCTTTTTAAGTCTGCTTGACTTTTCTGCTGATCCTGTGCCACTTTCATATTTTCCTGCACTTGTCTTACAATTTCTTCCATTTCTGTTAATAGTACTGGACCCAATACCAATCTGTCTATTGGATTTCTCTAAGAGATAGGAGTATTACATTTCCATCCATATAGAATTTCAAAAGGACTAAATCTGGCTGATGTCTGATAATTATTATTATTATTATAATTATACAGTAAAAATTCTTTTTCATTTAAACTATAACCTTTAATTAAGTTTTCTGTTGGATTTTCTTTAACTTTAGCTTGCAAATTCTGGTAAATTTCATCTTGGTCTATTTCTTCTGTAAGCTGTTCATCTAAGTCTGAAACATAGGTGTTGATAGCTGCTGCAAAATTCAGCCTTGCATTCCTACTTAATGCATCGACAAGTTTATTTTCTTTACCTTTTATATGCTGAATTTTGAAATCATACTTGCTTAAGAAAGCTAACCACCTAGCTTGTCTGGCATTTAGATTAGGTTGATCTAAAAGATACTTCAATCCTTTATTATCGGTTATTAAAACAAATTTTCTGCTAATTAGGTGATGTCGCCACATCTTTAAGGCATGTATTACAGCTGCTATTTCCAGATCATATGTTGCATAATTATTTTTGTGAACTTTTAACTTTCTAGACTCATAGGCAATAACATGCCCTTCTTGAGTCAGCACACCACCTAAGTCATCATTGCAGGCATCAATGCACACCACAAATTCTTTATTAGGATCTGCTATTCTTAAAATAGGTGCACTGGTTAATAAAGTTTTTAACTTTTTAAAGCTTTCTTCACATTTCTGATTCCAGTCGAACTTCTTTCCTTTCTTCTGCAAGGAAGTTATCGGATTTGCTATCCTCTAAAAACCTTCAATGAACCTCCAGTAGTAATCAGTAATGCCCATGAAAGATCGAACATTCGTCACATCCTTAGGAACCGGCCAATCTTCGATTTCCCTTATCTTTTCAGGATCTACGGAAATTCCTTCCTTGGTCACTACGTGATCTAAATATTGAATCTTATCCTTGAAGAATTCACACTTACTAAACTTTGCGAAGAGTTGATGTTCTCGCAACTCTTGCAAAACAATTTTTAGATGTTCTTTATGTTCTTCTTCAGTTTTTTAATAGATTAGAATGTCGTTGATAAATATGACCACAAACTTATCTAAATACTTATGCATAACGTTATTCATTAAACACATGAATATAGCTGGTGCATTCGTAAGCCCGAATGACATTACGACAAATTCGTAATGACCATATCTAATTTTGAAAGCCGTCTTAAAGATGTCTTCATCTTTAATCCTTGCTTGATGATATCTAGACCTTAAATCTATTTTCAAAACCACATGGATCCTCGTAGTTGATCAAATAGATCATCTATGCGGGGCAATGGATATCGATTTTTAATGGTCATCTTGTTTAACTGACGATAATCTATACAAAGTCGCATAGTTACGTCCTTCCAGGTGCCCCCCATGGAGACACACTTGGTCGAATATGATTTTAATCAATTAATTCTTTTAATTGAGATTTTAGTTCCTTAAGTTCGATTATGTTCATTCGATAAGGGGCCTTTGAGCTAGGTACTGCACCCGGTACCAGTTCAATGGTGAAATCCAATTCGCTTTTCAAAGGTAATCCTAAAATCTCTTCTGGGAACACATCAACATATTCTCTTAAGACTGGTATGTATTCCACTTTTAACTTATCTGTTTTAATTAAACTTTCCTCATCAATTATTGTTACTGCATAAGATTTACATCCCTTTCTAACATCTCTCTTAAGCTGTAAGGCATAAATCTGCCTTATGGTAGTTTTTCTACGGATTCCTTTGACACTTACTGGTTTTTCATCACTATTTAAACATGTGAAAGTTTTATCATAACAGTTTAGAATTACTCTATGTTGTTCTAACCAGTCCATATCAATCAGCAAATCATCAGAACCAAGAGGCAAAACATTAAGTTTAACAACAGTTTCAAATTTATCCATAACTATTGCACATTCTTTAACAAAGAAAGTTACCCTTCTTTTAGCACTTGTGGCTAACTGAACTAACCATGAATTCTCAAACTTATCAACATATAACTTACATTTTTCTACTATTTGAGGTGCAATATAACTGAGACTAGCTCCTAGATCAATCAAAATAGTTACAGGGGTCTGATTTATCATACCTTCTACTTCCACCATGGAAGTCTGATATTCAGCTTGTCAATTCTCCAAAGCTGCATTAATTCTGGGCATGGTCCTCGCTAGTTCCCCAACGGTCATCTCCTCCAGTATGGTATGAATGTTGTTACCAGTATTCTTCCGGTTTGGACAGAATAAAGCATAGTGTGGGCCATTACGCTTCCAGCACTTGATAGGCTCCTTGTGTTCAAAGTTCTTGGTAAAACTTCCATGATTATTTGCAAAATCCTTACCTTTAGAATTATTCTGGTTGTTGGGTGTATTGTTCTTATTTCCTTGGAAGTACTTGTTATTAGGATAATTTTTGGCCTTATTGTTCTTGAAAGTTTTGTTAGGCACAAAATCCTTCTTCTTTTGTTCAAACTGATTATTTTTTTTATTAGCTTTCCAGTTGGCCAAGCTTTCTTTCTTTCGATTCTGCTCAAAACAAAAGTTAGCTTTTCTCATGGCTTCCTCCAAGGTCTTTGGGTTATCATATTCAATTCTATCTTTAATATGATAAGGGAGATAACTAAGAAATTGTTGTACCTTTGGTTTCTCATCTACAAGGTATGGTACATACCTAAGTAGACTTAAGAACTTGCTGTTCAGATCCTTCATTGTCATTGATCCTAACTTGAGCTCATAAAACTCTTTGGCTCTCTCCTCATAATATTGCTCAGACATAAATTTATTTTTGAAATACCTCTTAAAGGTACTCTGATTTACATTTTTCTCTTTTATTCTTTTAACTCTTTTCAAGTCCTTCCACCAAATGTCAGCCTTTCCTGAGAGGTTGTAAATAGCCATTCTATCCTTTAACTGGTTAGAATAGTTATATATTTGGAAGTACTTCTTCATCCCAAATAACCAGGATTCATCTTCCTCCCCCTTCTCAGTCTCTCCATTAAAGGTTGGTGGTTTTATCTTTTTGAATTCCTCGAAAATTTCCTCATAAGGTTTGTATTTCCTCTTTTCAGTGTACTGATTATCGTCACTACTGTCACTAGTAGAATGGTAATTTTGTTGTTCACCAAACACTTCAGAAGACAAACTACTTTAAGTTTTAGTATGTTTCATCTTTTTAGATTTACGTTGATGACTTGTATCTTCTGATTCTGTTCTTCTACCCCTACCCTCTGTTTGAAACTTTCCAGTTAGGATCTGATTCAGCTTTTCTTGAGCCCTCATAATCCTTTCATTTTCTCGTTTTACAGACTCCATTTCAGTTTTTAGGTCCTTTACAGTTTATAACAATTATGAGGAATTGGTAGTTAAATCCTCTAGTATAGGATATCTTGGTAGATTTCCTGCTTCAGTAATCATAGACTCCTCCTTTGCATACTCTTCCAGCCTTTCCATACCTTCCTGTTAAACTTCAGAAAACAATTCTCTGTTGAATAAGAATTAAGATAAAATACATCAGCATAATGATTTAATTTATTGTTTCATGAAAGCCAGTTGGGCTTCATCAAGGCCTAGTGTTTGAACCTTGTGCTCTGATACCGCATGTCAAAACCCCAAATTTTCATAAATATTTCAAATTTTGAAAATACATAAAATGCTGAGAATGCAGTCTACTAAGAGCTAACAGTTATCTATAAAAGAATTGTTTACTAGATTAGTTAATGCATAATCTTAATTAAGTAACTTAGCATTCTACTTTTTAATACAAGGTTAGTTTTAACTTGTTCACTAATTCCTCTTTCAGGTTGCTGATGGGTTTTAATTTGCGACAAGTAGGTGAAACTGTATTGGATTATGGGGCTTACTTAGATTTTAAGCTAACACAGAAAGCTTACTTGTCCTTACAGGTTTATAGGTATGAATGATTGAGTAACGCCTTTAATTCCATAAAGCATTCAGCTATATTTCTATTACAAAATAAAAAGCTCGGTAAATAAACTGTTACATATCAATATACTTCTATGAGGTAAAACAAGTAGTTTATTTCTTTCAATTCTTTTTATCAACGATATATATATAGAAGAGTTTCTTTCTTAAATGTAAATAGCGACAGTAATTAGTCTCCCTGGTTCACAACTTGTGATCTTTGTCGTAAGTTAATTTCACCTAGAGTGTATAACATGTAATGCTGTAATGATTGTTCTAACAGTATTATACATTATCAAGTTATAGTATTAGTATAAGCAACTGCTTGTTATTCATCTTTTGTAATGAATATTATTGTCTATAAGGTTCTAAACATTACAGTGAAATACAAAGTTCTAAGGACTTAGAGTCTAGTGGGATGGTTCCACTCGAGTTTCTTATTTTATTTTTATAGTACTGCTCTTGAATTTAAGATTCTAACCATAACAGTTAACTTAGGTCAAGTCTTTAAGAGCGATTGCTTTATTACCTCCTGCAAGCACTAGATAGCTCTAAAAATTATGTAACTAATCGAACACATGGTATAACTAAAAGTACTTGTCATGGTTAGTAAATAACCAAATTGTCATTAAATTTTGTTGATCTAAACTATGTAAAATATTCATAGCCATCATTCGAGTATTTTCCACCCATTGATCCATAATTTTCTATGATACTCAACAATACACACATAAACTATCTTCCTTATAATGCATTCACATTTACTAGTAATTCTGGTTATAAACATATAAGGTTTATAAAGATCATGATCCTAATTAAAACTATGTTCTATAACATTATCAAGTCACAACATAAATGTTGGTGACAATACGATTAGCTATGCAAAGTCTGTTAGAAATACTTTATTATCATAGTTTGGGTAGGTGATGAAATAGCCTTTTTATTTGCATCTCCTAAGTATCATAAGATTTACTTTATAAACCTAGTTCCGATAGCTCAAGGCTTATCAACATATGTAACTATAATATTTATGCTATGACTAAATGGATAAACAATTAGCGATGAACTAAGGTTCCAAGCCTAAATATTTTGGGCATGTAAAAACATAACATACTTTGGGTATGTATAAACATAACATACTTTGGACATGTATCAACATAAAAATACTTTGGGGATGAATATGGATTATAAGATTTCGTTGATTTGATGGTCATCCAAAAGCTTAATATGAAACAACGTTTTAATTATAAAGTTCATTTTATAATTTGCAATGGAAAATGGATGTGGCATTAGACCACTCCAACGATTCGATTATGGGTAAAGTTATGTATAAAAACAAGGATTTGAAATCACCCTCGTCCCAATCTATACAACGACTATATTATAAGCTTGGAAAATTATTCAAAGTTTCAAAGTTTTATGCCATGCAATCGTAGGTTGACTTCTATGATAATGTGGAATGATTGCCATACTATATGATTGCGCATAGATTAAGTTTTAAATAATTGGAAATCATTTGTATGCAGGAAACTATACCATTTACCCACTGCATGGTTGAAATATTTGTTAGACTACATGGTTCCTTCTCGGCCAAGTGTTGGGAGTATAAGGGTTTACGAACCCTACTCATTGTCATTGTCCTCTTTCGTTTTCAGGGCTTTCGGCCTCTCTGCAACTGTCTCTTAGCCGCCATGCTTACCCTACTGTGAAAAGAACGAGCTCCACATCTGGTATTACATTGTTCAGTCTACCTTCTTCGTCCTCGCTCCTTGTCTGCATCATGAGTTTACCCTGGCAATGGTTTGTTGAATGCTGTGACATTGAGCTAACAGCTTGGACTGTGTGTAATTTTTGAGTTTGTTCCTCCATGGTTGGCCTATAGGGATATTTTAAAGGACGGTGAGTTTATCCTAGGAATAAATTATTGAGAGTCGTGACTTTAACTTACGGCCTGGCCTGTGAGTGGTTTAAAAGAGTTCTTTCTTCTATTATGGCTCTATCTGTCACATGGTTTTTGAGAGCGTGTTCTTATGCTTCGCATGGTGACAACTTTGAGCTCTATCATTCGCTTCTTGCTCGGCCATTGCTCCCTTCTCCTTGCTACTACTAGCAATTGTTTGTGCACACATTGGAACCGGCTCTGTCACAAGAGAGAGGAAGTGTTAGCTCTTCGTTCCACTTGTGGTGGCACTCCTATTTCTCAGTGGCTACATTGCCTTTGCTCCCAGGTAATAAAAGTTATTTTTAACAGTTTTATAAACTTTTTCTTAACCCAATATGATATAATGCAACAATATTATTGTTATGAATTCTTGTCTTTACAGGTGACGGTTTAAAACCCTTTGTGCAGCTGATACAAAAGAATAGGGTCGGCTTCATGGTTACGGGTAAGCCTTGGTCAACCCATGGAAATCCATACTTGTTCGTTTCGTTATGGAACAATTTCGGTTGGTTGTGGCATGCCAGTGACCCTTCGTGGTTTACTGTTCTTGGTTTGCTTGTTTAGTTTTTACAAAACCTTTGCTGTTAGGAGGGTTTTCCGGCTTATTCCATGACTTGTAAATTTTGTTTTTACTAGTTTTGAGTATAGTTATGTAAAGAATATTTGCAGCCTGCCAAGCCATTCTATGTTTAAACTTTAAGTGAAGATATTTAACTCTCTTGAGCTCGGACTCGGTTATTTTGATGCTCTTACTGTAATTTTGAATACTAGGGTTTTTACCCTATTTCAAGTGTGTTAATAAATCTTCACTTGCTAAAATTACCTTGAATTAAATTATATTATTAATTTCTATTCTGTTAATTCTTTCTATTATAGTACTTTGTTTATAAGCTCAGATGTTTGAGGAAGGTTGAATCCTGTTAGTGACCTGTGTATAAATAAAATTCTTTCAATTATTCTGTAGGTTTAGTTCATTAGTAAAAGTTAAATTATTTGTTTGTTGCAGGTATATAGTTGTTTAAACTTTCATGATTATATTTCTCTGTACTTATAGGACTATAATAACATATATTTTTATGTTCAGAATACTAAATAAATCCAATTCCTTGGATTTTTGTTTATCTCATTAATTACTACAATGTTATTACTATGATTTACAATATTAATACTATAAATTATAATGTTAGTATTATAATGTTAATACTATAATTTATAATGTTTAATATTATGTGGGTTTCGACCCTGTACATTCTTTTATAATTAATTTTTTGTTTAGTTTATTTAAATGAATTTGTTCATATATATAAATAATATTTATTAAATATTATTTAACATTGTATTCAGTCTTTTTAATAAGTACATAGACAGGTTTGGTTATTATTTCCTTGTTACATTATTATAATTGCTGTAGTTAATTTATTTGTAAAAAGAACTATACTAGAATTACCCTACTTGAAATGCGAACATTTGTAGAAATAGTTAAACAGTATGAACAATAAAATAACTCTGTAAACTAACTTGGCTCTTTTTTCACAGAAATAAATGAGTGTTTATCTAAGTTAAATCTTTTACCTATGTGACAGGTTAGTAGTTTCATTTTGCAGAAAATACAGTTCAGAATAAGATAAATAAACTATCTATAGTAGTCAACATATTAAAAGAAATAAACCTGTTGTTTGAAAATTATTATGTGTATTTCTTTGTTAGCATTCTTAATACAACAGTCTAGTTTTTAAACCATAACTCAATTAGACAGATTAGTATCCTTTCCTGAAAACATATATTTACAGAAATAAATTACTCCATTTTTCTGAAATACAAAATAACTCTAATCAATCCAGATTTCTATCATATCTTCATCTATTTTAAACACATTACCTGTGCTAGAGTACGGTCTAGTTTATCTAGACGGGGAAAAACACAGGTAGGATTATCTTGTTCAATTAAAGTTTCAAAATTCAACAACTAAAAGATTATAAACTCTAACAGTTCACTACATAACATATAAGTCATTCATTATTCATTCATTCTCAGAAATAAACTTTTAATACAATAAATAAAAGACTGTAGAAGCTGTTTAAAGCTAGATGACAACAGCATTGGGAGGCTATTCCTCCCTACCAACTCCTGGGGAGCACTCAAAAAACATCTTCTTAGGACCCCCGAGCCTGTTCTTGGTCTCCTTGGCTGGGACTGGGTGAAGCAAACAACAAAATACTAGTCCTTGAATGACTCAATACTAACTCTGCACTCAGCAGCAAGATCCTTCTGCTGAATAGATGTACTATATCATTATCTATTGTTTACCCCTCAAACACCTTCCAGAAATTCCCTTCCCAATGAAATCCTTTGAAGTACATTCACCTGAATGATTCCCCTTCTTGGCATGAGCAGCCTCAGCTCTCTTCAATGGGCATTTTTATTAAAATTGCCTAGGTCTTTTTGGGTTAGTCGTCATTAATTGAGCCACCGTCTCTGATCCCACTTTCTTGGGGAATCATGACCCTAAAGGTAGGGAGGTTTCCACTTGCAACATTGGAAGTGTTTGAGGATGCTACGAATTGTCGATTTGCTCTCCACTAGGTGTCCTCCACCAACTTGACCAGTAAACACTCTTTTAACAGCTCTCCCAAGCTGTTGTCTCCACTTTTTATTTATTTATAATTAAAATATTCATAATTATATTCAACATCCTTGACTCTACTGAGTCATCAATTACAACTTTAGCATAAAATTTAACATAATGTCTTGGAATAAAAATCAATAAGATAATATTATTTGAAAAATTGGGGCATGTGACAAAAGAAAGGAATCTTGAGAACTGAGAAAAAAATTGTTCATGGGACTGACAAGGATCTAAGACTTCTAGCAAGGGAAGGTGTAGTCTCAGCCGTTGCTAATGAAGATAATGAGGATAAAATTATGATTGATATAGAAAAATATAAGAAGAAAGTTGTTCAGATGAAGGAAACCCTAAAGAAGAAAAGAGGTGAGGGACAAAGTTTGCAAAGGAAGCATGAAGAGATTCTCAATGAGATTGAGAAGTCAAAGAAGACATGCCAAACTTTACAATCTGACAAGGATGCCCTGATATTATTAATAAGTATTATGGAAGGGGAAAAGAAATATCTTTAGAAGCATGTTGTAGAAGCAGAAAATAAAGGAGATGTAGCGAGAAAGAGAATAGAGGATGTAGAAGCTCAAAATATTTTACAACGAGAACAACTTCAAGTGGCAAAGGAGAAGCAGGTGGACATCACTCCATTCTGGAATATCGATGCTGCAAAAGGAGATAAATCATGTTTTGTTGAGCCTAGCAGGAGAGATGTATAGAGTTAAATAGATTGAGGTCAGATTGAAAGAGCTAGCACTTAGCTCATCGGAATTTCGGAGAATACTATCAGAGGTGGTTGAGCTTGTAAAAAATCAGTTAACATGGATAGGAACCCATTCAACCTTTCCAGCTAATATGCCTCAGAAAATCTACAGGAAATCTTAAGATGGAGGTAGTCATAGTGAATTTTGGGTGTATAACAACGATCATATTAAACACAACCATTGAGAAAATTGTTGATAAATGTACTGAATTTTACAAAGGCATACATATTGTTCAAAATCAGTGCATGATTCTAGTAGGTGCCTCGGATCAAGATTTCCCATTCAGGGAAGAACATCCGAAGAACTTGCAAGAGAGGCTGCAAAAGGGAGAACAAAGTATATACAATATCAAAGTTGTTAGTGAAGAAGACATCAGGATCTGGATTATCCAAGCTTCATCCCACAAGCTCATGTTAGAAGAATCTCTAAGACAGAATGTACCTAAGGTGAAGGAAATCAAGTCTCAACTTTCAAAGCATGAAGTGGCAGTACGTGTATTGGAGCCTACAAAATATTGGATCATTAGTGAAGAAGCACAAGAATGGGGTGCTTTTATTAAGACCCCAGCTGGGCCCATTTGAATTTTATCTTAATCACCAGCAATTTTGTATTTATTCTTTTTAGTAATGCACTAAAAGACATGAGTTTTGTAAAGGAAGAGTCGAGGAAGTTCAAAAGGTTGGGGCAACTTAAGAGTTATTTTAAATTTTAATAAGTATAGGTAAAGTAGAGGGAGAAAATAACTTTTCCATGCTATCTTTTGTGAAGTGTTACCACCTAAGTTGTACTTAGTGTTTTTTTATCAAGTGAGCCTGGTGAACCAGACAAGGATAAATTGTTCGGACTCCAGAAGACCTTCAGTCTTGATTTTGGGAAGCTTTGTTGTACTATATCACATGTTCATACCCCATGGGGGAATTGTAATAAATGTTCTAGCATGATAGTGTCTATAAAAGACTTGGTCTTTTAGACTTTATTTGTCAATCCGATCAGCCTAGGGTGTTTTTTCCCTTGGTTATTATTGGTTATTGAATAAACGACTAATCATTTATGAGTTTTTCACCCAATACCTCCAAAGTTGGGGTGGTCGGCTTGGAATTTAGGCCTATTGAGGTTATTAGAGTCTATGTGTGAATGTATAAACATGCTAGGCATCATGGTCGAGTCATATGAACATGTCTAAGTCCCCCTAGGTTTTTTCAACTTTTTAAATTTTTAAATTTTTACAATGTTTTTTATTAAAATTTTAATTTTTCCAAAACTTAGGCTATTTTTTAATAGTTTAATTGGAAAAATTGATTTTGTAATAAAAGTGAGCTCGGAAGTCAGATTCAGTCATGTAGGTGCTCATTTTCAAGCTAAGAGCACCCAATAAACCTATAGACCCACTATTTCCTAGTTTTGAGTGATTTTCCATCACTCAGGTCAGAAAGCCCCCAAAAATCATTTATTAATTATTTTAGTTAATAAATTGATGAATAATGGAGCAAATCCAAAATCCTAGATCAGTGGATTCTCAGTCGATTTGATTGAAATCAGTTAGATCTGAACCAGATTGACTGGATCTGGCAAATCCATGACTGTAGGAGGTGATTTGGACAGATCCAATGTTGATCTTTAGCATCCTTTATGGGGAATTGCACCCTCTCTCTCTCCTCCACACATGTGGGCTCTTGTGGAATCTCTGTGGATTGATGTGTTAGTCTCTGGGTTGATGTGTCAGCTCAATCATCCCCCCGATTGACAGGTAGGCTCAGTGGAAGCTCAGTTCAGATTCAGATCGACATTGATGGACTCTCCTTAAGCTACAATGGTTTGTCTCCTTGGGATTTGCACCTCCCTGAGGTGGATCTCCTGTTTTTTGTATAAAAAAAGCTCAGGTTGCCTCTTCCAAGCTAGTTAGAGTTGGATTGAGGAGTTGTTGCCATTATAATACTGCTATATTTTTATTGTGAATAAAGAATATTTGGAGGCTATACCATGTAGTGCATGTGTTTGTGTGGATTCCTAGTGTCATGCTGCTAATGTGGTAACTGCAATTTCTTTCCAAATTTCTGTGTTGCTTTTGTTTTCTCGCTTCAAGGATTCGGCTGAATCAAGTAAGGGTGTAAACTAGGCAAGTTAGATTACTTTCTCTTGTTTATCCATATTATGTATGCTTAAGAATTTTAGTTATATGCTTAAATAATATTATTTTTGCATGAGCTTTCATTTTTGTTACTTTATATATCTATATCCAGATCTCATCAGGTATTGTGCATGCTTGTGTTATCTAGTTGCAGGTTCCTGATTCGATGAAGGTGTCGATCAAGATTGACACCATTATTTATCCAATAAGCTCAAGACTCTGTCCCTCAGCACTCCACAAAAGGGCCTCCTTTCAGCTTGCTCCATTCAAGCAACGAGCCAACCTTCTCTCCTCTTTTTCTCATTTCTTTAAAAAGTCAATCTTCTAGTTACCTGTCTCTTCCTCTTATGATCAGTTCTAGTTCTAATAATTGAATATATATTGCTAGATCTATTTTATAAGAGTATTTCTACTTAGATCTATAATTTCATAAAGAATATCATTTCATAAAGATAGATCTAGGTGTAGGAATTTCCTTTTTTGCAAGTAGCTAAAGCATAGATCTAAAGCTTGGTCATAAGGTAGTTTCATTTTTCGTTATTTACAGATTTAAATTCTGCAAGAAAAGTGCATATCTCATTGGCTTCCCAAACAGCAAGCCAAGATCCCAAGGAAATCTTGCTTTCCTTGGTTCCTTTTAGCAAAACTAGATTAGCCCCTTTTAACAATTTTTTACTTAGTTTTTTTTCGGTAACTAGCGTGGTGACCCAAAACACTTTTAAAGTGTGTTTGGGAATATTTGATCTTAATTGCTCGCTGTTTTTTTAGTAGGTTTAACAAAAAAGAGAAGGATACTCTGCCCATTTTCTGACTCTTGGGCGAACCAGTGCTTCTTGAAGGCTTCCCCCACCGTTGTGATTTTAGTTTAGCTTGTTACAAGCTTGTTGTAAGCCTTTGGATCCCAGATGACAAGGAACAAAGTGCATTAATTTCAGTTTATTGATATTGTAAATCGCTGCTAATAAAAAACAAAAGGCCTTTTTGAATAGGCTCTTTCGAGCCTATTCACCATCCCGCCAGGGGGGATTTGCGTCCGTGTCATTTTTTACTTTTTGTTCATCTTTTTTCAATCTAGCGTAGTCCTAATCTGCAAGGTAGTATACTTTGATTTAAAATCATTTCCATATTCCATATCTGGTGGTTTCAAAGTAACTTTAATACTTACCCCACGAGCCTCCTTTTGAGCTGAAAGGTGAAGAAAGGGTCGTGGTAGCCTAACTAGAAAATTGTGGTTTGCTTATCTGTTTATGCGTCATCTACTATCATCATTCAATTTAGTAATCATAATAAAATCAACCCCTCCTTGATTCCACGATTGAGATCCACTTGGACCGAAAGAGGTTTCCCCGGGGTTTTCTTTTTAATAGGAATACATTATCTAAAATTTACTAAAATAGACAATACTCCGGTGTGTATGCTCTGCACTTGGTTGCGGTTCATTTGATCATTCAAGCTGCATCAAAAGCACTTGAGTGACTAGAATAATTAGTCCTCACCTCCCAAATTGACAAACCATTAGGCGAAAATCCAATGCCTCGAACGAACTATAAGTGGTGGAAAAATACCCAAAAGAGTGGGAACAACTGGAAAGTGACCTTGAGGCGCTGATCTCTGTCACACCCTAATGGGTGTGTTATGAACAATAGTCTCTGAGACTCCGTTCCATCCCACAAACACCTTGCGAGTAGTCGTGAAAGTTCACTTTTGGACATACTCCAAGTACCCCTCAGGTATATCTGGAGTCTCATTTTCGCCTAATTTAACTCATTCACATTCCACACTAATTTAAAATCTACCAAGAGAAATTTGCAAAACATTCATTCAAGCGCATGCAAGCACATTATTTTCTTTGTTGACTCCATTTAAGGCACTGGTGATTTGTTTATTTCATTTATATATATATTGAGTGTCATTACTATGCTTATCTACTTAAAATATTGTATCTTGTTATCTTTTGTTTCCACTGGTTAATTTCAAAATGCCTAAACAACTTAATCAATATAACACCATCACACTAAGTAATCAGCCTTAGTAACTAAATAGGGTCTACCCCCCTTGGCTTCGTTAGGAGTTAGCCTAAACGAAGGAGTCAAGAACAAGGTGACAACCTTGACTTAAGACTTTCCCCCAAGGCCACACTGAGTGGCTTGAAGATTTCTGCCATGTGACCTAGGTGTGTGAAAGGCGGTAACACTTTTTGGTGTCGTTGCCAGGGATAAATAATTTTATTCCCGAGTATGACTTTTGTTTTCTTCCTTTTCGTTTTTTCTTTGCTTGATGAATGCTTACCACAGATATTTAATTTTCATCTGGTGACTCCACTGACCTTTTGCTTAGTTTTTATTTTTTCAAAGAAAAGCAAAAAATATTTTTTGTGAAAAGATTTATAAATGCTTATTTCTCTTTTTCAGATGGCGACTCCATTGAAGGGATAAAACCCTGCTTTCTCATCAATTTGTTGAGACTTGTTGTGTGTAGATGAGCTCATGCGACATGCTAAAACCTTTAAAGCTCATCACTTGACAACTCCACCCTTTCAGTGCAATTTTTAATGGTTATATCAAATGCATACTATTAATTTTTGATATGGATGAATTAAAGGAGAAATATGGTGCCCAGATAACCGGAAATTTTTAGGCTATCAATTTCTTAAACATCTTAGGTTTTCCTAACTATTCTAATGTTGTGGGGGATGCATATAAATCACTTTCGGTATTTCATGGAAATTATGGTGAGTCAGCCATCTGGCATGTCAAATCTTTCCTTCAGTTGATGGTTGACTTCAATGTGCTTCATGAAGATAATATGATGGAAATGTTTGCTAGTACTTTTTGGGGTGAGGCCTCTTGTTGTTTCTATTAGGACCTTCCTAATAAATGTATAAATTCTTTTCCAAGATTCCTTTGGATTTTTTTAGAGTAGTGGCATGATGGTAAGGGTAGTATGAATGGTTTGAAAATTTTCCTTGAAAAGATCTGTACCTTCTACCTATCTAGGATAAAGTATCACATGGAAATATATGATGGACCTTTTGCAATGATACAAAGTATTGAAGAGTTGGAATCACTTCTTGAACATTTAAGTGAAGAGGAGATCCATGATACTCCCATCAAAGAGTTTCCTCATAGTTATTCAAGAAATGAAGTAATTAAGAACCTTATTAAAAAACATGAGGTATCTCCCAATACACAACAAGATTCTGAAGATGGGAACATCCATGACAATCATGTTGAAGAGTTTCACAAGCAACCCATGATTGAACACACTATTGAAGACTCTTCTCATGTCACCATAACTAAAAAAATTGAAGATTTGAGATTTTCTCAAGATTGTTGCAATGCTTGTCCAGAAATCCCTCATGAGAAAACCATTATAGAGATCGACACTTATGAAGAATTTTATGATGTGTATGATGATACTCCTCTATGTTCATCACTTAGGGATGACGTTTTGGAAGTTTAAATTCTCATAATATCTTTGAAACCAAAAATTTGAAGGATGATTATTATGAGCAGGAGGAGGGTAGTTATTTCTCAAGATGTGATACCGGCAAGGAAGAATCTCTCATAGCCAACATAGATGGGAGTGATGACTATTGGAATTTCATAGATAATACCACTTGTGAAAATCTTATGGAGAACCCCATCAATTATATGTCCATCAAGGGGAGCGTCTATTCAAAAAATTGTGGAAGTCCAATCTACGATACGTCCATAGAGGGCAGCATGGATCTGGATACCTGGGAAAATCTTAGTGTGGAAGAGGAGCATTCAAAACCTTCACATGGTCATTCATAGTCATATCATTCAAAGCCGCACAAAGGTATCAGTAATAAAGACATTGAGTAGCAATGTTGTGAAAATTCAGATGTGATGCAGTCAGTGGAATATCATTATCAACCATCTTTTTCACATATAGAGGTTCCTTATGATTTGGAGCTACTTGGGGCTTGTGCAACGAGTTATCATTTGATAAGCCCCGATGATCAGTATGATGATGTAGTCAATCTGCCTCATCGTCTCGATTGGTATATGAGTCCTATCCAGTCATGGATAGAAGCAACATGCGTGAGCACATACCATTTTGGGAAGCAATTTCGTGAAGTATTATATTCTTATGATCTCCCATCCATCCCGCCCATTTCGAGTCATCACGCAGGTTTTCATTTTCTGAATAAAGTATCCTTACTTTGGCTGGTAACCAAAGACAAGGAAATTTTTTTTATGTTAATAAAACGCTTAGGTGGCTACATTGGATTTCTGATTACACTTCAACCTTTTTTTTATATCATGTTAGAGTAGGAAAATAAGCTCCTTAAAAGAGAGCATTTACTTTCTACATTTCTATTTTGTACTTAGCTATAATAAAAAATAAAAAATAAAATAAAAAATTTAGTTAGTTACATTTATTTTGTTTAAATAAATAAGCTTAATGGTTCATTTGTTTTTTTATAAAACTTGTGCTACTGAGGTTTTCTTGTCAAGTTGAGATGTTTTTAAAGGGTATATAAACCAGAGATTCTGGTGTTCTCGTGTCCTCTCCTTGCCTTAAAGACCATATTGAGCACACGTCCCACAATTGGAGCCAGAATATTACCACCTAAGTTGTACTTAGTGGTTTTTTATCAAGTGAGCCTAGTGAACCAGACAAGGATAACTTTTTTGGACTTCAGAAGACCTTCAGTCTTGCTTCTGGGAAGCTTTGTTGTACTATATCACATGTTCATACCCCATGGGGGAATTGTAATAAATTTTCTAGCATGATAGTGTCTGTAAAAGACTCGGTCTCTTAGACTTTATTTGTCAATCCAATCAGCCCATGGTGTTTTTTCCCTTGGTTATTATTGGTTATTGAATAAATGACTAATAATTTCTGAGTTTTACACTCAATACCTCCAAAGTTGGGGTGGTCGGCTTGGCATTTAGGCCTATTGAGGTTATTAGAGTCTATGTGTCAATGTATAAACATTCTAGGCATCATGGTCAAGTCATATGAACATGTCTAAGTCCCCCTAGGTTTTTTCAACTTTTTAAAATTTTTAATTTTTTCAGTGTCTTTTATTAAAATTTTAATTTTCCAAAACTTAGGCTATTTTTTAATAGTTTAATTGGAAAAATTGGTTTTGTAATAAAAGTGAGCTCAGAATTCAGATTCAGTCATGTAGGTGCTCATTTTCAAGCTTAGAGCACCCAGTAAACCTATAAACCCAGTATTTCCTAGTTTTGAGTGATTTTCCATCACTTAGGTCAGAAAGCACCAAAAAATCATCTATTGATTATTTTAATTAATAAATTGATGAATAATGGAGCAAATCCAAAATCCTAGATCAATGGATTCTCATCCAATTTGATTGAAATCAGTCAGATGTGAACCAGATTGACTGGATCTGGAAAATCCTTGACAGTAGGAGGTGATCTGGACAGATCCAATGTTGATCTTCAGCATCCTTTATGGGGAACTGTGCCCTCTCTCTCTCCTCCACATGTGTGGGCTCTCCTGGAAGCTCTGCGGATTGATGTGTCAGTTTGTGGGTTGATGTGTCAGCTCAATCAACCCCCCGATTGACAAGTAGGCTCAGTGTAAGCTCAGTTTAGATTTAGATCGGAATTGATGGACTCTCCTTCAGCTATAGTGGTTTGTCTCCTTGGGATTTGTGCCCTCCTTGGGCTGGATCTCCTGTTTTTTGTATAAATAAAGCTCAGGCTACCTCTTCCAAGCTAGTTAGATTTGGATTGAGGAGCTATTGCCATTGTAATATTGCTATATTTTTATTGTGAATAAAGAAGCTTTGGAGGCTATACCGTGTAGTGCATGTGTTTGTGTGGATTCCTAGCATCATGCTGCTAATGTGGTAACTGCAATTTCTTTCCAAATTTCTGTGCTACTTTTGTTTTCTGGCTTCAAGGATTCAGTTGAATCAAGTAAGGGTGTAAACTAGGCAAGTTAGATTACTTGCTCTTGTTTATCCATATTATGTATGGTCAAGAATTTCAGTTATATGCTTAACTAAGATTATTTTTGCATGAGCTTTCATTTTTGTTACTTTATACATCTATATCCAGATCTCATCAGGTATTGTGCAGCCTTGTGTTATCTAGTTGTAGTTTCTCGATTGGACGAAGGTGTGGATCAAGATTGATGTCATTCCTTATCCAATAAGCTCAAGACTCTGTCCCTCAGCACTCCACAAAAGGGCCTCCTTTCAGCTTGCTCCATTCAAGCAACGAGCCGACCTTCTCTCCTCTTTTTCTCCTTTCTTTAAAAAGTCAATCTTCCAGTTACCTGTCTTGTCCTCTTATGATCAGATCTAGTTCTAAGAATTGAATTTATATTGTTAGATCTATTTTATAAGAGTCTTGATGCTTAGATATATAATTTCATAAAGAATATCATTTCATAAAGATAGATCTAGGTGTAGGAATTTCCTTTTTTGCAAGTAGCTAAAGCATAGATCTAAAGCTTGCTCATAAGGTAGTTTATTTTTTAATTATTTAAAGATTTAAATTCTGCAAGAAAAGTGCATATCTCATTGGCTTCCCAAACAGCAAGCCAATATCCCAAGGAAATCTTTCTTTACTTGGTTCCTTTTTGCAAAACTAGACTAGCCCCTTTTAACAATGTTTTACTTCGTTTTTTTTCGGTAACTAGCGTGGCGACCCAAAACACTTTTAAAGTGTGTTTGGGCACATTTCATTTTAATTGCTCGCTGTTTTTTTATCAGGTTTAACAAAAAAGAGAAGGATACTCTGCCCATTTTCCGACTCTTAGGTGAACCAAAGCTTCCCGGAGGCTTCCCCCATCGCTGTGATTTTAGTTTAGCTTGTTACAAGCTTGTTGTAAGCCTTTGGATCCCAAATAATAGGGACCAAAGTGCATTAATTTCCATTTACTGATATTGTAAATCGATGCTAATAAAAAACAAAAGGTCTTTCTGAATAGGCTATTTCGAGCTGATTCACCATCCCCCGAGGTGGGATTTGCGTCCGTGTCATTTTTTACTTTTTGTTCATCTTTTTTAAATCTAGCATAGTTCTAATCTGCAGGGTAGTATACTTTGATTTAAAATAATTTCCATATTCCATATATGGTGGTTTCAAAGTAACTTTAATACTTACCCCACGAGCCTCCTTTTGAGCCGAAAAGTGAAGAAAGGGTCGTGGTAGTCTAATTAAAAAATTGTGGTTTGCTTATCTGTTTATGCATCATTTGCTATCATCATTCATTTTAGTAATCATAGTAAAATCAACCCCTCCTTGATTCCCTGATTGAGGTCCACTTGGCCCGAAAGAGGTTCCTAGGGTGTTTTCTTTTTAATAAGAATACATTGTCTAAAATTTACTCAAATTGACAAGACCCCGGTGTGTATGCTCTGCACTTGGCTGCGGTTTGTCCGATCAGTAAAGCTGCATCAAAAGCACTTGAGTGACTAGACTAATTAATCCTCGCCGCCCAAATTGACAAACCATCAGGTGAAAATCCAACGCCTCGAATGAACTATAAGCGGTGGCAAAATACCCAAAGTAGTGGGAACAACTGGAAAGTGACCTTGAGGCACCGATCTCTATCACACTCTAATGGGTGCGTTATGAACAATAGTCTCTGAGACTTCGTTCCAGCCCACAAACACCTTGCGGTTAGCCGTGAAAGTTCACTTTTGTACATACTCCAAGTACCCCTCGGGTATATCTGGAGTCCCCTTTTCACCTAGTTTAACTCATTTACATTCCACACTAATTTAAAATCTACCAAGATAGATTTGCAAAACATTCATTCAAGCGCATCCAAGCACATTATTTTCTCTATTCACTCCATTTAAGGCACTAGTGATTTGTTTCTTTCATTTATATATATATTGGTTGTCATTACTGTGCTTATCCGCTTAAAATCTTGCATCTTGTTATCTTTTGTTTCCACTGGTTAATTTCAAAACTTCTAAACAACTTAATCAATATAACACCATCACGCTAAGTAATCAACCTTAGTAATTAAATAGGGTCTACCCCCCTTGTCTTCGTTA
Organism: Pseudotsuga menziesii; assembly: GCA_001517045.1. Lineage (NCBI taxonomy): Eukaryota > Viridiplantae > Streptophyta > Pinopsida > Pinales > Pinaceae > Pseudotsuga > Pseudotsuga menziesii. Next base: position 211,566 of record LPNX011059647.1, on the reverse strand, counting down.
GGAGTTAGCCTGAACGAAGGAGTCAAGAACAAGGTGACAGCCTTGACTTGAGACTTGCCCCTAAGGACACACTGAGTGGCTTGAATATTTCTGCAACGTGACCTAGGTGTGTGAAAGGCGGCAACATGAAGTTTATTGTAAGAAGAACGATTTCCTTTTATAATAAAGAAATCCATATTTTCTGCTAGAGAAGGAGTTGTGAAGTTTCAAATGCATGATGTAGATTGGTTGAATGTCAAATCATTTCCATTTCAGCTTATTCTACGGACCGTGAGATCGTTCTGACTTATGAATTACTTGCATGTTGTCAATTATTTTCTGTTATTTTTATGAAAATTATGCAGTATATCGAGTAATGAATGTTTTAACCAACAATGAGCTATCTCTATGTTTATCTTTCTACATGTATCATGTATTCTAAATTATGGACAACTATCTGTAATATTCTTGATGCATGTTTTACATTGCATTACTCACCATTAAATACAATCTTTCTCCCTAGGGATAGATTAGATAGAATTAGTTATATTAGCATAGTTGTTATTTGTTTTTGATTTAGAAGCAAAAGGGGAAATAAGACGAGAGGTAAGAACATGCGCATATCATTGTGAACTCATTGTTGTCTCTATCATTTGCACTTATATTAGGACTTGCATATCATATATAAAATAAACTAAAAGTAAAAACACACTTAAATGGTTGACCGAGCCACAACGAGTAAAGAAATCTTAATCTGTTACTTGACCTACTATACCCGAACCATAAACCGGATGGATTCCCCATAACAGACAATAACGAGCTAATTGTGAATGCTTATTGGGGAGAATCCCTACTATTGTCACCTGGGATTTTTTAGGCCTCAACAGTTTTGGCGCTAGAAGGACAGCCTCTAGTGCATTGCTGGTTGAGGAAATTCGTCTTCTCAAGAACACTCCACCGGTCACAGTTCTGAAATCAGTTCCCCTAAGAGACCCAGTCCTGTAGAAAAAGTTATAGAGTATCTCTATCCTGTTGATAACGAGGTGGTTGATGATTTGAGGAGAATCACAAGGGAATACGCAAAGAAGATCAGGGGATTTCCCATTATTCCTGCTCTGCCTAGAAGAGAGTTTTTTAAGAAAGATCGTCCTTACTATGAGGATTCAGTGTTAGTGGAATACTTTGAATAACTGGTAGAAACAACCCTGCAAGAGATTGTACAACCTCTAAATCAGTTAGGACCAAAGTCCCCTCATTGCTCACCTCTTTGAACACCTATCCAATCTCCTCCTCAATCTCCACCTAGAATTATGGAAAATGTGAATGCAAATCAGCCTCCTCCACCACATGCTTGGAGAGATAGATCCCCTCTGAACCTTACTCCTCCGTCACATGCCATGCTTCAGAATTTTTATAAGTCATTTCCCAAGTTTGAACCAAATGAAGTATTTTTTGTGGATGATCATTTGAAAAAGTTTTTTACCTAGATTTAGAAGGTTTACAAGTAGCAGAGCATGAAGACGTAGTATACAGATTGTTCCCACATAATATCAAGGGTAAATCAACCTCATGGTATTTTTCCCTACAGGAAAACTCAATCCCAAACTAGAACACCTTTGAGAGATTGTTTAGAAACAAGTATGGAACCCCGAGAACTACCACTGCTTTAATGAAAGAGTTGCTTTCCCTCAGAAAGGAAAAAAAGGATAGGGTGCATAATTTCAATCATAGGTTTGCTTCCCATTTGAATAATTTTGATGTGACTATAAAAGCTACTGAGAACACATTAATTGAGTATTACACTTTAGCTCTTGGTCTTGAGATAGATATGTTTTTTAAAAGATCAACTAAGCACACCTTAGTGGAAACATATGAGGAAGTTGAGAAAGTGGAAGTCAAAATGGAAAGTATAGACAAATATCCTGCACCATCAGAGGAAAAAACTTTTGGAAACAAAAAACCTTTGTTGTTAACTAAGCCTAAAGATGAGCGGTCACATGAATTAGATAGTCTGATAAAAATGGTGCAAAAACTTTCAAATAGAATAATTGACCTAGAAAAAGAGGAGGCCAATAAGCAATTCAAACCTATTTATAAAAAGAGAGATGGAAATGGTCCATCCAAACCCCCCTCTCATATTTCCTCAGCTATGAACTTAACTGAACTAGGAAAGGAAAATTTCTGTACATTCCATCAGTAGTCTCACTCTGAAATAAATTGCCCGTAGTGGATAAATTCTATGACTTTAGTGGTGAATCAGTTACTAGATTCCAAGTTAACAAAAACTATGGATGAAGGAGAGAAGGTGTTGAAATATTGTAACTTCGAAGAATATTCTATATGTATCTTTTGTGGTCCCCGATGGTCCTACCGGGAGAACCACTTGTATTATATTGTACCCCGATGCTTCTAATTGGAAGAACTAATAAGAGTCATGAGGTTGTCCCCTCTAATTGTAAAGGTGGGTCATTAGCACCCCAGTGTGGTTACTTGAGCCTACATGTGTAACTCAATCCTACATGATTAACTCGAGCCTACATGTCGGATGAGTTAATTGAAGTGAATGGATGAATATAAATAGAGGTGTAGCTCTCCTCATTTGAGCACACATTCTCACTTGTGTAGCGCATTAGTGGAGAAGAGCAGTAGCTGGAGAAGGAGGAGGATCAGGCTTTGATCTCCTTACTGGTTTTATCTTTTATCCTTTTGGGGCATCTATATTGAGGAAGCTTTTGATGGGTTTTTCCTAGGATAAATGTTTGTGTTCCTTTTGTATTGTTGTGCTTGTCTATCTTTCAATGATCCTGTTTATATGCTTTTGTTATGAAAATGAAATGAAGTACTAATGTATTAGCTAAGCATATGAAAAGTTAACATGGTATCAAAGCCACCATGAAAAGAAGAAATTGTGCAGATACAGAATCTAGGGATTCTTACTTTTTGGTTCTCTCTCCACAATCGATCAACAAAAGAAGGCTAGGCTGACTCTCTATTGAAGGGCGCATCTTTCTGTCAAACCGGAATTCGATTCCAAGCATTTTCAGTTTTCGGTGCGGGAAATTAGGGCTTCTTGCAGAAGAAGAATTTTTGAGTGAGCCCAACATAGGATTTATCTCCTCATCAAAATCGAGGTTTAGAGACCTGGCTCAAGATTTTTGGTTGGGTGAAACTTCGGGAAAGTCAAACCCTTGTTTGACCTGGAGCTAGAAAAACCCTAAATACTAAAACTGCTAAGTTTTGGTATATTCACTATATCCCAATATTGGAGAAGTTTCAAGAGCTAAAAATTGCATATACAGAAGCTATAATTCTGATGAACACTGTGTCCAACATTCAGCCTCATATTCGCTATATTCTAGGATATATGATCCCTCCAAGTTAGGGTTCCAGCCTCTTCCAGAATTCATCCATAAACATGACACCTAAGGAAAATTGATATAGCTTGGGATAAAGAGGCCCAAATGGAATTCATGAAGATTTTATAGAAATATCATGGACTTTAATTTCCGTGTTCCTAATTTCAGAACCTGAAGATGAACCAGTGACACGTGGCATGCCATACAAATTCACTGTTCTGAACAGTCCTGTAACAGGTCACCTTGGGAAAATGATCATAAATCCAAATTGGTAAGACCAATTCTAATGAAACCTATGGTTTTATATAAGGAACATTCAAGGTTACCTCAGTGAGAAATTTTAGACACAAAGGAGCAGTAACTTCGGATATATCACAGAAACAATAACAGGCATTTCTGCAGAAGAAATTGGAAAACTAGGGCTTCCTGTTCCGGAAGCTTTCCTCCACTGTTTTCAGAAAAGGAGTACATCGAATAACTCCATTTGAAGAGATATATCATTATATACAATTATATCTGAAATATTCCATGTTTTTTAAATTAGGGTTTCTCTGACAAACCCTAGATCAGCCAGCTCTGGAAGCAAGCAGACACCTCAAATCGGTAAGATCTAATCTTTTGCTATTTGCATTTGAGGTTCTCATTTCAAAGTGATCTATCACATCAGCTTGATGATAAGCTTGGTGAAGTTGAAAACTTCCAAGCATGAAAGTATTTGATTCCTCTGAAGAAAATGAATTGGACACCTACATGAGTAGAGAGGTTCCGTTTCTAGAGGGAGACGAGCCTCAAAGCCTTACATAAGAAGAACTTGATCAAGTCCAAGAAGATCATTATTGATTCAATCACGGATCAAATTGTACCACAAGTGTCTTCCCTAAAGACACTAAATATGTTTGATTCCTTGATCAAGCTATTTGAAGATAAGAACATAATTCATAAGATGGATTTGAGAAAACAGTTGAAGAATGTGAAGATCCAGAATGCATAACATCTTCGAGCGATAGAAGAAGAAGCAGAGAATGCATAAGTGGTGATAGCCACCTTGAATGGCCTCCCATGATCATGGGATTCATTCATGCGAGCAATGTGTGCCAGAAGGAAGTGATTACTTTCAGTTGAATTTAGGAAGAAGAAGAAGCTCGTTTCATAAGAAGAGAAGAAGAAAGATGGGAGCAAATTGAAGATCAAGCTCTCACCATTCAAAGAAGATCCCTCAAGCGATGAGGAATATGAAGAACTCAATTCTTGAAGAACCTCTTATCCATCTTATCATTTGGATAAGAAATGATGATTTCATGAATGAAGAAGATGATGAAGGAGAATGATCAAGAAGGAGTCTACCCACAAAACAAACAAAAGATAAGTATTCAATTGTCATTTAATGATATTGTTTTGTTATGCATATTCAGTTGATGTGTTATGCATGATAGATTGTTTGCATTAATGACTGTATACTACTAATATGCATAAGTAGCTCATGGTGCTATACATCTCTCCATTGCTACTTATATACAATGAAACCTATTTACATGACATATTGGATTAATGCACAATCTCAATAATGTCATCTAGAAAGTTTCTGTGAGATATGGATGAATGTTGTATTGGCTAAACAGTTGCATGATGCATAAGAATTTGTCATTATGCATATGTTTTATGAAATAGTTCTAACCATGAAATTGGTGCATTTGAATTGTAGGAAAGTTCCTGAACAACCTCCTACAAGAAAACAAGGATGAGACTTGTTTCGAAGAACAAGTGATGACAATTCAATAAACATGAATCTGAAGCTCCGAGGGTCAGAGACACCATGACGAAAGAAAGAGCTTCAGAGAGCGGTAGATCCACCTCGAAGGATGAAGACCACCATGGGTATAAGAGATAACTCAAGATGAAGAAAAGAATGCTATGATCAAAGAATAACAGTTGATCATGGGGAATGATGTATACGATATGATTTCGAGACATAAAGGGAAGTACATAGTATCTTCCATATGGATCTACAAGAACAAGTGTACAAAGCAAAGGTTCATGATTTTCCTCAGAAAGAATAGACTATGACATGACATACTCTATTCACAAGTATATATCAAGCATAGAGCCACCTGTACAGAATGAAGAGGGAAGATGATACTCCACTTCAGGGGGAGTGACTACAGAAGATATCTAAGTTCGACATGGTACAACATGATGGAAAACTTCGTGCTGGATCAAGACTTTACCAAGAGTAAAGAGGGTTCCAACCTTCAAGGTTGAATGCAGAAGACTAGGATATGTTGATGACCCGACAAGACGAACTCATGGAAGATGTTATGATGTTTGGGATACAGTTCCAAAACTAGAAGGAAAGAGTATAGTATCCTCCAAATGGATATGCAAAATAGAGCATGCAGCTGATGGAAGTATTGAGAAGTATAAAGGAAGATTTGTGGCCATAGGTTTCTCTTAGAAAGAGGGAATTGATTATGAAGAGAAATTTGCCACAGTAGCACGGTATACTTCAATTAGAGCTACCATGGCACTTGCATCCATGATGAAGTGGGACTTACACTAGATGGATGTGAAAAAATATTTTCTAAATGGTGTGATCAAAGAAGAAGTATACATAGAACAACCACAAGGATTTGAAGTTGAAGATAGACATACTCATGTATGCAAGTTTAAGAAGGAATTATATGGTCTTAAACAAGCTCCTCGAGCTTGGTATGAAAGAATAGATGGTTTCTTGTCGAGCATGGGCTTTACCAAAAGTAAAGCTGATCCTAAACTTTATCTCAAGGTTGTAGAAGATGAACTTGTCATCCTGTTATTATATGTGGATGACTTATCCTTGATAGGAAATGAGAAACAGGTCTTGGAAAGCAAGAAGAAACTAGCAGAAGAATTTGAGATGAAAGACCTTGCGTTAATGCACTATTTCCTAGGTCTGGAAGTATGGAAAAGTTTATAAGAAATATTTCTCAACCAGGGAAAGTATGAGGTAGAGATATTGAAGAGATTCAATATCTTGGAATGGAAAGTCATGGCCACACCCATGGACTCCAAACTGAAGCTGTTAGTTGATGACTCATCAGAGTTAGTGGATATGACTCATTATAGACAGATCATTGGGTCATTGATGTACTTAACAAATACCAGACCAGACATTTGTTTTTTGCTATGAACACCTTAAGTCAATATCTTGTTCAACCAAGACGGGTTCACCTAGTAACTGCAATCATGTGATGAGATATCTGAAAGGGACTATAGAATTTGGTTTATATTATGATGGTAGCCATGAGTATAGATTGTATGGCTACACAGATGCAGATTGGGATGGAAGTATCTTAGACAGGAAAATCACATTAGGTAGATGCTTTTGTTTGGGGTCTGCTATGAGTTCATGGTTTAGCAGGTAACAGTGTAGTGTTTTTTGTAGCATGGCTGAAGCAGAATACATAGCAGATTGCTCTGCTAAGTTGTGAAGCCATATGGCTTCGGAAGCTGATATCAGGTCACTTTGAACTGAAGATGGATACTACATTGATTCTATGTGATAACGAGAGTTGTGATAATAGAGAACCCCGTGTTCCGTCGTAACACATAGAAATCCGGTATTTCTACATTCAAGATAAAGATGCAGATGATGGTGACCTGATGATCCTTTCAGTACTCACATACTGGAGATGCAGATGGTGATAGTTTAGTATTCACATACTGAAGATGTAGATGAAGATGGTGATGCGCTAACAAATCCTTTGTCTCGGGTAAAGTTTGAACACTTTTGAGATAAGCTTGGTATGGTTCAAAAAGACCTTCCCTGAAAGGGGAAGTAGTGATGTTGCAGTGGGATTGTATCATCCCTGGACACTTGCCCTAAAGTGATCCAAAGACCTCGCTCTTCGAGAATGAAGAGGGATTTTATCATCCTGGGACATATGTCCAGAAGTGATCCAGAGACCTCGATCTTCGAGAATGAAGTGGGATTGTATCATCCTTGAACTTCGGTTCAGAACGGATTCGATGTAACTTCGGTCATCGAGAATGCGGTGGGATTGCATCATCCCTGAACTTCGGTTCAAAATGTATCCACAGGTCTCAGCCCCTGTGAATGTGGTAGGATTGCATCATCCCTGAACTTCGATTCAAAATGTATCCATAGGTCTTGGCCCCCGTGAAAGTGGTGGATTGCATCATCCCTAAACCTCAGTTCAAAATGTATCTGGAGGTCTCGGCCCCCATGAAAGTGGCAGGATTGCATCATCCTTGAACTTCGGTTCAAAATGTATTCGGAGGTCTCAGCCCCCGTGAAAGTGGTGGATTGCATCATCCCTGAACCTTGGTTCAAAACGTATCTGGAGATCTCGGTCCCCGTGAATGTGGTAGGATTGTATCATCCTTGAAATTCAGTTCAGAACGGATCCGGTGACTTCGGTACTCGAGAACGTGTGTTGATCCCATAATTCCTAGAGGAAGGATTGTCTGAGTTCCACATCTGTGTTGATCCCATAATTCTGAAAGGAAGGATCGTTAGTAACTCCGTAAAGACCTAAATCCCGTAATTCCGAAAGGAAGGATCATTGAATTGATCCCGTAGTTCCAATAGGAAGGATTGTCTGAGTTCTACAGATGTGTTGATCTCGTAATTCCAATAGGAAGGATTATCTGAGTTCCACATCTATGTTGATCCCATAATTCCAAAAGGAAGGATCATTGAATTGATCCCGTAATTCCAATAGGAAGGATTGTCTAAGTTCCACAGATGTGTTGATCCCATAATTCCAATAGGAAGGATTGTCTGAGTTCCACAAATGTGTTGATCCCATAATTCTGAAAGGAAGGATCGTTACTAACTCCGTACAGACCTAAATCCCGTAATTCCGAAAGGAAGGATCGTTACTAACTCTGTAAAGACCTAAATCCCATAATTCCAAAAGGAAGGATCATTGGTAACTCCATAAAGACCTAAATCCTGTAATTCCGAAAGGAAGGATCATGTTGATGTTTTGATGATGTTGATGTTTTGATGATGATGATGTTTTTATGATGATGATGACGTACTAATCGAAAGATGAGTGTATGATGATGATGATGTACTGATCAAAATATTAGAGTATGATGATGATTACGATGTATTGATCGAAAGATCAGAGTGTGATGATGAGGATGTATTGATCGAAAGATCAAAGTATGATGATGATGATGTATTGATCAGAGTATGACGATGATGATGTACTGATTGAAAGATCAGAGTATGATGATGATAACGTACTGATAAAATGATCAGTATGTGATGATAACGATGTATTGATCAAAAGATTAGAATATCATGATGGTGATGTTGTTCGAGAATTGAAGTATGATTATGGTGCTGATCACGATGTTACCGATCAGGTTGCTGATCGAAAGAACACAATGCTGAATAAGTTGTTGCTGATCGAAAGATTAAAGTACTGAAGATGTTGGTGATCGAAATGTTGAAGATATTGTTTCTGATCGAAAGGTGAAAACACTGAATATGTTGCTGATCGAAAGGTCAAAGTGCCGAAGATGTTGCTGCTGATTGAAAGGTCTAAGTGCTGAAGATGTTGCTATTCGAAAGGTCAAAGTGCTGAAGATGTTGCTGAAGCTGTTGCTGAAGGTGTTGCTGATCAAAAGGTCAAAGTGTTGAAGATGTTACTGATCAAAAGGTCAAAAGATGTTGGTGCTGATAAAAGAGTTGCTGTCGTTGAAAATTGAAGATGAAGACTATGTGATGTTGAAAAGCTTCCAATGATTTATAGATGTATTACCCTGATGATGTTGATGATGTACTCTATCTCTCTTCTACTATTGTTGTTGTTGATTTTGTTGTAGAATACCCTTCTCGTTAAGGGGGAGTGTTGAAATATTGTAACTTCGAAGAATATTCTATATTTATCTTTTGTGGTCCCCGATGGTCCTACCTGGAGAACCACTTGTATTATCTTGTACCCCGATGCTTCTAATCGGAAGAACTAATAAGAGTCATGAGGTTGTCCCCTCTAATTGTAAAGGTGGGTCATTAGCACCCCAGTGTGGTTACTTGAGCCTACATGTGTAACTCAAGCCTACATGGTTAACTCGAGCCTACATGTTGGATGAGTTAATTGAAGTGAACAGATGAATATAAATAGAGGTGTAGCTCTCCTCATTTGAGCACACATTCTTACTTGTGTAGCACATTAGTGGAGAAGAAAAGTAGTTGGAGAAGGAGGAGGATCAAGCTTTGATCTCCTTGCTGGTTTTATCTTTTATCCTTTTGGGGCATCTATATTGAGGAAGCTTTTGCTAGGTTTTTCCCTTTAGGGTTTTCCCAGGATAAATCTTTTTGTTCCTTTTGTATTGTTGTGCTTGTCTATCTTTCAGAGATCCTGTTTATATGCTTTTTTTATGAAAATGAAATGAAGTACTGATGTCTTAGCTAAGCATATGAGAAGTTAACATAAGGTTCATGAACCAATAGAGACACAAGAAGAAGATACTATGGTTTTATGGGATTGTGTACCCATGTTTATATAGAGGTTGAAGGACTCACTAAGGAAGAAAAAATATCATAAACAAATGTTACAATAAAGAGTCAGAGCCCATTGAAAGAGGATAACACGATAATGCCCAAAATAAATAAATTTCATAAACATGAAAAAGATAAAAAATAATACTCAAATCGTTAATATACCAGAGTTTGTCATCATGAGTCAGAATCCCAAGGTAGTCAGTATGCCTATGAAGTCTATAGAAGACAAAGTTGAAGATGTCAAGAAAAATTCCACCGAGCATGAAATGGGATACAACACAGTAGAAGATATTAAAAATACTAAGAAAACATCTCTTTGTTTGAAATGTGTAACTTAGCCCAACAAAAGGAAAAGTTGTTGAAAGCGCATGAGACACCTATAATGAAACCGACGAATGATAACCAGTTTGAGGAAGAGATTGGTGAGGCAAGTATAGGGGGAAGTCTAAATGTAGAACACCAATGTTCCTACTTACTTTTGAAATTTTCAATTTCAACGTACATAAATGTTTGGTGGACTCTGGAGAATCAGTGAATGTCATGCCACTTTCAGTTTGCAAGCAAATAAATGGTCAACCCAAGACAACTATAGGTCAAGTTGTCAAATTAGATAGGACTGCAGCGAAAGTGGTAGGAGAAATGGAGGATGTCCTGATACATTTGTCAGCAGATGAGAGGGTTTACCAATATATAGACATTATGGTAGAAAACATCCCAGACTCCTATGGGCTGGTTTTGAGACGGGACTGGTTGAGGAAATTAGATGGTTATTTTGCTTTAGATTGGTCACATTTGTGGTTGCCCTAAAAAGGTTGTCAAAATCAGATAAATGTGTTGAGGGAACCTTAGATGAGACCCAACATAACAGAGTTGGAGGGGAAGAATGAACCAGTTAACTCTGTTTTGGGGAACTATTTCCTTGAGCTTGAATTGGGAAATTATCAAGCTGAGGAATACAATGACACATCAAAGACCCATCCCAATCTCCTTCAGTTTTCATGAGCTAATAAGATTGATTGTAATATAGTAGAGTTAGTCTCAGATGTAGATAGTAGTTCAAATTTAGTAGGGATAGAGAAAAAAATTTAGATTCTTTATTTTGATGGTTCCAAAACCCTGGAAGGATCAGGAGCTGGCTGTGTCCTGATGGATCCCAAAAAAAAAATATTTCCTTTCCTGTAGATTAGAATTTCAGTGCACTAATAACACATCCGAGTACGAAGCATTAGTCTAGGGACTAAAAAAGGCAATGGAATTTAAAGTACAAAATCTAAAACTGTGTGGATATTCTGAAATCATTGTTAAACAAGTATGAAATACAATTCATGGTGTATCACCACATCTAAAGGATTATCAAAATGAAGTATGGTATTTAGTAACAAACTTTGATGCATTCAATATTACTTCAATTCTTAGGTTAAAGAATGCAGCAATTGACCTGTTAGCTACTTCACCTGTAAGGCGGGTTCCCACGAATAACAGATGTTCAATTGAATTGCTTTTCAGGCCTTTCGTTCCAGACAATATCACCAATATGAGGGTGTTTGATGATTATAAACAAATCTTGGAATGTCTAACGAATCATGAAACCTTCAAAGGATCCATAATAGATGATGAAGAACATCAAGAAAACATTCAGAATGGAAATTGCATTCCTAAAGGAGTGGAAATTTCATTCCTAAAGGAGTCGAAACGTTGGAACAAATGTTTGATCTAGACAACAATTTTAGAAGACCAACAAATGTCAAGACACACAGTTCTTCTTTGCAATTCGAGTTGATAAATCTAGGGTTAGAGGATGATCCCAAATATGTGAACCTAGGGAAGTGTTGTTCACTTGGGGAAAGGACCAAATTGATCAGATTTTTCAGACAATATAAGGATGTCTTTGCATGGACATATGAAGAACTCAAAACCTATGACACCAAAATTATACAACATGTCGTTCCAATCAAAGCTGTAGTCAAACATTTCCAGCAGCCTCTGAGGAAGATGCACCCCAAACTAGAACCTCTAATTCAAAGAGTGGTGAAGAAGATTCTTGATGGTAAGATCATATTCAAGGTTAGACATTCATAATGGGTTTCAAATTTGGGGCCAGTACGAAAGAAGTCTAGAGAGATTAGAATCTTTGTTGATTTCATAAATTTAAATCGTGCATCTGATAAAGACAATTACCTTGTCGCACCCATGGAGAATATATTACAGATGGTCTCAGGCTTTGAGTTGTTTTCTTTGTTAGACGGATTCTCAGGCTACAACCAAGTGTTAGTAGCAGAAGAAGACAGATGAAAGACTACTTTCAAAACCAAGTGGGGAACTTTTGCATATAGACGAATGCCCGTTGGACTCATTAACATTGGGGAAAGTTTCCAAAGGGATATGGATATATATTTTACATGGTATGGTTGGCCAGAGTGTAGTGGTTTATTTGGATGATGTCACGATATTTTCCAAGAAAAGAGAAGAACATGCATTTCATTTAAAACATATTTTCGAACACTATTAAAAGTGTGACATTTCTTTAAATCCAAAGAAATGTGTGTTCGTTGTTACAGAAGGAAAGATATTGGGTCACATAATTTCAAAGAAAGTGATCTCAATAGACCTAAAGAGGATTAAAGAAATAGAACAAATCCCTTTACCCCATAATAAAAAGGGCATGCAGTCTTTTATGGGGACAATAAATTTTGTGCAAAGGTTTGTGCCAGATTTTGCTTTGATAGTAAAACCTTGCAACAAATGGTCAAGCAAAGTGTCCAATTCAAGTGGAATGATTCAGAGAAGGTTGCATTTAACAAGATCCAAACATCAATAGCTCATGCACCATCCCTTAAAATCCCCAACTTTGAGAAAGACTTCATCTTGTACACTTTTTCTTCAGACAATTCATTAGCACCAGTGCTTACACAAAAAGAAGAAGGGGGAGATGAGTACTCAATATCATTTATGAGCACTAGCCTACAAGGGACTGAATTGAATTACTCCACAGTTTATAAGCAAACTTATGAATTTTTTAAGGCGGTGAAATAATTAAGACCATATATAATGAAGAACCATACCAAAGTCATAGTTCCACACTTGGCGGTCTGATCTCTTTTCATACAGAAAGAGTTAGGAGAAAGAAGAGGTAAATGGATAATAACCTTACAAGAATATGACTTAGAATTCAAACCAGTGACCATAGTCAAAGGGAAAGGGCTCTGAAAATTGATGACTAAGAGTCAGGACAATGAAGATAATGATTGGAAGAATGAAGCTGAGTTACACATGGTTGATGTATGTCCTTTATTTATAGCTCCAAAATCCTGGTACAGAGACCTGATTCATTATCTCCAACAAGGATACTTTCCTGAACACTATAATTCCAAGTAAAGAAGAGTGATATGCTTAAAGTCAGCCTCATATCAGATTATTGATGGAGTTCTGTTTAGGAAAAACTATGATGGGGTTTTTCTCAGATGCTTGGAGCATGAAGATGCAGCTAAAGTTGTTATAGAGCTAAATGATGGCCCTATTGGAGGTCATTTCTCAAGAGATACTACATAACATAAGATATTGGGAGCTAAGTATTACTGGATGAATCTGTTCAAGTATTCTCATGCTCATGTTAGGAAATGTGATACTTGTCAAAGGGGCGACAAAAGACAAGCAAAGGCAACAGGACCATTAAAGCTAGTTATTATTTTCGAACCATTTGAGAAGTGGGGGATTGATATTATCGGAGAGATCAATCCAAATTCTTCATTGTAGCACAAGTACATCCTAACAGCAACAGACTACTTCACCAGATGGGTAGAGGCCATCTCGTTGTGAAAAGTGAATGAAGATGCATTTATGGAATTCTTGCAAGACCATATTATGACCAGGTTTGGGGTTCCAATTTCCCTTGTTTTTTATAATGCTTCCTATTTTTCATCTATTAGAATGCCTGCATTTGAAAATGAGAAAGGGATTAAGTTACATTATTCTGCTAACTACTATCCACAAGGTAATGGTCTAGCAGAATCTACAAATAAAAATCTCATTAAAATTTTGAAGAAAATAGTCATAGAAAATCAAAGAAGTTGGAACATAGCTCTTCCTAATGCTCTCTGGGTTGATTGAGTCACCCTAAAATATGGGCTACAAGAAAGAAGCCGTCCTGCCTCCCAATATTTTGTTTCCTTCCTCACAAATAGCTCAAGGCTCTATAGGAACTGAAAATGAGGTCCTACAAATTCGAATCAATACTCTGCTAAAGTTGGAAGAGTCTAGATCCAAGTCAAAAGAGAGGTTTAGGCACCAGCAATAAATAGTGAAAAGATGGTTCGATAATCACAAAGCCAGAAATAAGGAATTTGAAGTAGGTGATTTGGTTATTAAATGGGATCACCCGCATGATGAGAAGGGAAAATACACTAAATTTCAACAATTATGGATAGGCCCTTTTTAGATTGTAGAGAATTTAGGCCCCTCAACCTATAAATTACAAGATTTACAGGGGTGGGAAGAGAACTTGCAAGTAAATGTTTTAATTCTCAAACAATATTTTTATTAATGTTGTTTGATTTTTCTTTGTGCATAAATAAACCTTTTTGATTTATTTCAGTCTTGTTTTCCTTATATTAGTTCTGCTTTATTTTCACTTTGATTTCTTAAAGTCTGATTTCTTGTTTGTGTGTTTTACTTTATGTTTTCAATAAACTAGCACAACCTTTGGCATTGAGGTTCATTAGAATTCTCCATAGACTGGAAATATTTTGACCGAAGGACTGCTTGTTATTTGCACATATATCATGATTAAAGATCCTTTCAGATTGGTAGACTATCTGAATATATTTTTGAACACATTGAAGTCCATTTTAATCCCTGTAAAATAACTAAGGTCAGAAAAGTACAGAATATTATTTTGAGGCTCCATTCACTTCACACTAAAGTCTGTCCTAGGAAGCTAACAATAAAAGACCCGTGGAAAGGAAGCAGGGTGAACATTTGTATGGTATTTAAATAATCCCATGCCACAAATGAAATCCAAAAGGCCAAAAGAGTCAAATCTCCCATAAAGAAAGCATACATCAAAAGACATACTGAATAAAATCAGTTGGATAAGATTTCTCAAAGGTTCTTCTTCGTCCGTGAGCTAAAGGAAAAATATTCCTCACACAAAAGGACATTATGGATGGAAGACCCTAAATCAAATTTCAAAAGGAAGAAAGAAATATGGGAAGAATCAAAAGGACAAAAGTCCAAAAGCGTTGAAAGGATGCAAAAGGCATGGGAATGAGGAACAAATGAATATATCTGTTCATACCCTGTTACAATCCTGTGGTGTCTAAGTTGGAAGCAATCCGAAAGCAGAAGTAAAATGAACTTCATATCTTGGCCTCAGAAGAGTTGTTGAGACCTTGAAATCCTGGTTCCCCTATCCTATTGGACCATAATCAATGTTAAAGTTTATAAATATTGCATTCTGGAAAATCTGGGCATCTTAAAGAAATCTGGTAAAGTTTGTTTTAACATGATAATTTAAAGAATTTTTTTTGTTTAAAAGTTGGTTGTCTAGAGATCTATGTTCACCAGTTAGTCGCCAATTGTTTCTGCTACAACTATTATCCCAAAAACAAGTTTTCTACTTTTTAGGGCCCCCTACTTTTCCTAGTTTTAGAAAAGCTTTGAAATTCTATCTTTACCTTGAAAGAGTTGTTTCATGACTTAAATTTTTTTCAAAAGAAACTTTCTTTTGTTTACCCGATGTATCGGATGAACTCTTGAAGTTCATCCAACGTATTGAAAGAGTTGTTCAAAGCCTCGATGAGTCTCTGTGTATTACGCTTCCGAAAATGCTTGCAAAATCCTCCCAATAAATCCGATGTACCTTGGTATATGGTATCGAAAAACATTTTCTAATGCTCCCTAGTCGATTATCCGAAGTATTTCTGAGGCATCAGGTTGTCTTGTTGTTTCATTTTTTGATGTCCATGGGAGATTTTGTTTTTTCTGCCCGCCGTTTCAATTAATTGTTTTTTAGTGTTTCGAGACCCTAATGATGATTTCCTTGCTGATGCTTTGGATGCATAGTCTAATGCATAGCTGATCTCCTTCCTGAAAGCTTTTTCGATGTCGTTGTGAGTATTTATGGTGTGTCATATCGATTGATCTTTGTCCTATTTCGACGACGTATGTTGTAGCCACTCGATTAACATCAGACCTGTTCTTTTCTGCCATCTGAATCCCTCGCGTTTTCCCACGGGATCAGTTCCCATATGATTTTAGCACTTACAGGGTTTCCCACCCGAGGCCATTTATTATGTTTACCCTTGTTTAAGCATATTTTAGCCTGTAAGGGGAATTTTCCACGGGTATTGTTGTCCGTTTGCAAGCTGCAGAGCTCTCAGTTGACTAAGCGAGTTTAGCCAACGTGGATTGCACTTTTCCAAGTAGGATCTTACTCGTTAATTTTTCCTGCTGCTTGGCAGTGCATGTTGTAGAGTTTTGGTTGGGTTAGGTTTTCCCGTTTTTGTGGGGGACTTTTTAGACTTTGAGGTCATCATGGTTTGTGAAGTATTATTCTTGAGAGACTAGGGCCTTGAGTTTTCTTTCCTACCCAGCCATTGTTTCCCAGCTCCTTCCATGGGGATTTTGCTAACAGTTGTTCGTAGTAGGAGGGAAGTGGGGCGATGTGCTTTTTGCCATCTGCACCACTCCTTCGTTTCATTAATCAGAAGGTGGCGGTATTGCGGTCATTTCCTGGTCAAAATAGGCGTTTGTGGAGTGCCATGGGGGGGATTTTCCATTTAGGGTGAAAACCCTGGTTATTCATGAAGGTTTTCCTCCCAGGCCTCTTCAATTTTTCCTTTCTCATTGATGGTGTTGACATTGATAGGCTTTGAGAGATGTAGTGCCATGGTGGGAGGCTTAGGGACTTTGTGGTAGAATACTTTCCTATGACTCTACTTCAGTCTTCCTCTTAGAAGCTTTGAACCTATTGTTTATTTTTCACTTCAAGAGAGTGCGGCTTAGGGTGGAAACATAATTTTAGTCAATATACACTATGATGATTCGGTAAAACTTTCGTTTAAAACTATTTCTTGTTATGGTAAAATGTATCAACTGCAGTTATATATTTTGGAATAGATCGAATATAACATGATGTCTTATGATCAAAACAGTCTCGTCATTCATATAGCAATATGCCTCAGAAACATAAGAATAAGGTGCAAGCTACGGACGAGGATCTAGAGATAGAGATTCTAACGCGAGTTAAAGTTATATATGAAGATACTAAGGCTATCACGGGCATCGAACCTGAGTACAAGTCGGGGAATATCTACCAAATGATCACCAATCGCAGTGCCCCAGATTCAAGATTAGAATATTTATGAATATATGCCAATATAGAGAGGTCAACAATCATGAAGGTTGCCACGCGACCAGAACTTTTTTCATGTGTAGAAGTAATAGGCTTGATCCTCCCAAGGGCTGATGTAACAAAAATGATTTTTTCAAATACTCAAGCACAAGGTTATGCTACGTATAGCCTAGCTTATGTATCTCGGGCCTACAAGCTACCCACACCCCAGACTTATCTAATAGAAGGATGGTTAAAGGAGCTTGACCTAGATGTTTTGGACAATGTCAAAAGAATGATGGTTCCCGAAAAACAAATTTGTACAAGGCCTTCTGGGGAATATGAAACTACGAACCTTTGCATTCCTTATATATTGATAGTGTTAATGTTGAACAGGATATTTGGAAGAGAAAATGGAAAGAATTACAAACTAATATGGGTACCAGTGATTTTCTTTGTGGCCACTCAAGGAACCATTTTTAACTGGGCCAATATAGTGTCTAATAGTTTGTCCTCATGCATAAGTGCAGCACTGGGAGGAGTCTCACAAAAGAAGTCCAAGTTCTATATGAGCTCATTTTTTATCGATTGTATTCTGTGCACACAGTCATTCCCAACTTTGAAGTGCCAATGGGATAAGGCTAAAACTCTTGTCTATGCTGCATATCAGTTGTTGTGGGCACACAAATATTTCTACCACTATAAGATTATTTGTGAATACTTCATAATTCCATTATACAGATTAATATTCCTTGCTGAATGTGATTACATGTCTGAAGAAACCTTGAATATTGTACAGGATAATGGTCATTATTCCCTGACAGAGGAAGGTCTATATCTGAGGATGTTTGGCGGAATGAGGGTCCCTTCTCTTTTGCCAAAATATTTTACATATTATGTTATTCACAAGGAAGTAGTGAGGAAAATTTATAATGATGGGGTTGGAAATTTCCTGTTTGATCAGAAGAAAGTTGTATACCCCCCAATATCCTTTTCTATAGGAAGTTATAAGTTCTCCAAAGTGAAGAGTGCACCGGAGTTTGCAAAGGAGTTAGAGTACTTCAATTTTGGAGAGACAAGTTTTCATAGGAATGATTCTAAGGATAAGGTTGTTAATTATTATGCTGCAGTAGGAGTACATTTTGAATATGCAGATTGATGGGATAAAGATGAAGAAAAATTCATAAATGCATGCAATATTACAGCCTTGAGGAAGATATTTAAGCAAAATATAACGACCGTAGGTGGAAATGGTAAAGCTATTAAGCAGCGGAAGAAACAAGAGGAAGAAGCTACTAAGAAAAGGGAAGAGGAGGCACTCAGACTATCACAAGAACTAGACTGATGGTTAGCATAAGAAGAAGCTCATAAAAGAAGAGCCAAAGAAGAAGGAGAGAAAAAGAATCAAGAAGAATAGTCCCAGAAAAAGCAAGAAGAGCACAAAAGGTTGAGACTAGAAGCAACTGACAGAGAAAGGGACCAGGTAGAAAGTGTAGCTGAAGAGTTAGAGAGAAAAGAATAGGAAGAACAAGATGGTGCAAATTTGCAGCAGACTCAATCTTATGATGATTTGTGGGGATTGTCTATCCCATCTAGTAGCACAGCCATGGGAGATTCAACTCTGACATTATGGATTGAACTAATCCCTTTTATCCCATCCCAAGAGCAGGAGGTAGCTGATTTAAATACCATTTTTTATGACAAGGATATAAGAAAAGAATTGTCATGAGAACTGAGAAGAAAGTGAACACCAGGGAAAAGAATGGAATCTTGAGAACTGAGAAGACAATTGTTCATGGGACTGACAAGGATCCAAGACTTCTAGCAAGGGTAGGTGTAGCCTCAACCCCTTCTAATGAAGATAATGTGGATAAAATTGTGACTGATCTAAAATAATATAAGAAGAAGGTTATTCAAATGAAGAAAAATCTGAAGAAGGAAAGAGGCGAGGGACAAAGTTTGAAGAGGAAGCATGAATAGATTCTCAGTGAGATTGAGAAGTCAAAGGAGACATGCCAAACTTTATAATCTGACAAGGATGGCCTTATATTATAAATAATTATTATGGAAGGGGAAAAGAGAGATCTTGAGAAGCAGGTTGTAGAAGCAGAAAATAAAGATGTAGTGAGCAAAATAATAGAGGAGCTAGAATCTCAAAATATTTTACTCCCAAAACAAATTCAAGTGGCGAAGAAGAAGTAGGTGGACATCACTCAGTTCCAGAATCAAGCCTTGATTCTGCAAAAGGAGATAAATCAGGTTTTGTTGAGCCTTGTAGGAGATATGTATAGATTTAAATAGATTGAGGTCAGATTGAAAAATCTAGCACTCATCTCGTCGGAATTCCAAAGAATATTATCAGAGGTGGTTGACCTTGTAAAAAATCAGGTAACATGGATAGGTACCCATTCGACCTTTCCAGCTAATATGCCTAAGAAATCTACAGGAAATCTTAAGATGGAGGTAGCCATACTGAATTTTGGGTGTAGAATAGTAGTCAGATCAAACAGAGACATTGGGAAAACTATTGAGAAGTGTGCTGAATTTTACAAAGGCATACATCTTGTTCACAATTGGTTCATGATTCTAGCAAGTTCCCCGGATCAATATTTTCCAGTCAGGGAAGAACATCTGAAGAGCTTGCAAGAGAGGTTGCAAAAGGGAGAAGAAAGTATATCCAATTTGTAAGCTATTAGTGAAGATGACATCAGGATCTGGATTATCCAAGCTTCATCCCACAATATCCTGTTAGAAGAATCTCTAAGGCAGAATGTACCTAAGGTGAAGGAAATCGAGTCTTGGCTTTCAAAGCATGAAGTGGCAGTACATGTATTGGAGCTTGCATAATATTGGATCATCAGTGAAGAAGCACAATCATGGGGCATTTTTATTAAGACCCTAGCTGGGCCCATTTGAATTTTGTCTTATTCACCAGCTAAATATCATACAATTTTGTATTTATTATTTTTAGTAATGCACTAAAAGACAAGATTTTTGTAAAGGAAGAGTCGAGGAATCCCAAAAGGTTGGGGAAACTCAAGAGTTATTTTAAATTTGTATAAGTATAGGTAAATTAGAGGGAGAAAAGGACTTCCCCATTCTATCTTTTGTGAAGTGTATTGTAAGAAGAACTATTTCCTTTTATAATAAAGAAATCCATATTTTATGCTGGAGAAGGAGTTGTGAAGTTTCAAATCCATGTTGTAGATTTGTTGAATGTCGAATTATTTCTGTTTTAGGTTATTATACGAACTGTGAGATCGTTATGACTTATGAATTACTTCCATGTTATGAATGGTTTTATGTTCTTTTTATGAAACTTATGCAATATATAGAGTAATGAATGTTTTAACCAACAATGAGCTATCTCTATGTTTATCTTTCTACATGTATTCATGTATTCTAAATTTTGAACAACTATCTGTAATATTCTTGATGCATGTTTTATAATACATTACTCACCATTAAATATAATCTTTCTCCCTAGGGATAGATTAAATAGAAATATTTACCTTAGCATAGTTATTATTTGTTTGTGATTTAGAAGCAAAAAGGGAAATAAGATGAG